>JABUQX010077610.1:0-28898 GCA_015478945.1 Trachelipus rathkii | reverse complement strand
GAGGAGAGAGAGATGAGGGTGATTGAGAAGATGAGCGAGAGTAGAGAGAGTATCCCTCCCACACTTCCTCAATTCCCTTTTCATCGTCCAAGAAAGTAACTTTTCCCTATTCAGTTATATTCTATGAAGATCCCTTTACACCTATTTCTTAACCTTTCGCACTTCCTTCCAGAAGAGCTTCCACGATTCCTTGTAAGTCCCCATTCATCTTCCTCCAAATGAGAGAGAGAGATGAAGAAGAGAGACAGAGAAGAGAGGAGAGAGAGAGAGAAGAAGAAGAGAGAGAGAGAGATGGAGAGAGATAGAAGAGAGAGAGAGAGAGAGACGAGAGAGAGTACTCCCTCCACACTCTCCTCACATCCTTTTCATCAATCACGAAAGTACTAGTACCATCCCTTTCTTTATTCTATGAAGATTCCCTTACACTCTTTCTTAACCTTCCGCACTTCCTTCCAGAAGAGCTCTACATTCCTTTGTAAGTCCCCCTTCATCCCTCCTTTCCAAATGAGAGAGAAGAGAGAGAGAGAGAGGAGAGAGAGAGAGAGAAGAGAGACGAGAGAGAGGAGAAGAGAGAGAGGAGAGAGAGAGGAGAGAGAGAGAGAGAGAGTACTCCCTCCACCACTCTACTCACATCCTTTTCAGCTCAGTCAAGGAAGTACTATCCCAATTCTGACCAATATGAAGATTCCCTTTACACTCTTTCTTAAGCCTTTCGCACTTCCTTCCAGAAGAGTTCACATTCCCTTGTAAGTCCCCAATTCACTTCCTTCCAAATGAGAGGAGAGAGAGGAGAGAGAGAGAGAGACGAGAAAAGAGAGCAGAGAGAGAGAGAGACAGAAGAGATAGAGAGACGAGAGAGAGAGAGGAGAGAGAGTAAGAGTAAGAGAAGAGAAGAGAGAGAAGAGGAGAGAGAGAAGTGTCTCCTCCACACTCTCCTCACATCTTTTCATCAGTCAAGAGAAGTGTACCTAATCCCTCTCTTCAATAATAATTGTATGACAGAAATTGCCTCTTACACTCCTGCTTCTTACAACCCTTCTCGCTAAACTGCCTCCAGAAAGGCTTCACATTCTTTGTACAGGATCCCCACATTACATACTTCACTTCCAAGAATTCGGAGATGAGAGAGAGAGAGAGAGAGAGATGAGAGCAACAGAGAAGAGAGAGAGAGAGAGAGATCGAGAGGGAGAGGGAAGAGAGAGATGAACAGAGAGAGTGAAGAGAGAGAGAAAGAGAGAGAGCAGAGCAGAGAGAGATAGAGAGAGAGAGAGACAGACTCCACACTTTCCTCACATCCTTTTCATTAGTCAAGGAAAGTACTATCCCTATTCATATATTCTATTAGTTTTCCCTTACACTCTTTCTTAACCTTTCGCACTTCCTTCCAGAAGAGCTTCCACTTCTCTTTTACTTCCCCCATTCATTCCTCCTTCCAAATGAGAGAGAGAGAGGAGAGAGAGAGAGAGAGAGAGAGAGAGGAGAGAGAGAGAGAGAGAGAGAGAGAGCAGAGAGGCAAAGAGAGAGAGATAGAGGAGAAGTGTGTGTTACTCCTCAAACCTCCTCACATCCTTTCACTCATGTCTCAAGAAAAGTTACTCTCCCTATTCCATTATTCTATGAAAGATTCCCACTCTCTTTCTTAAACCTTTCGCACTGTCCTTCCAGAAAGAGCTTTCACATTCCTTTTGTAAGTTCCCTATTCATCCTCCATCCAAATGAGAGAGAGAGAGAGAAGCGGAGAAATGAAAAGAACAGATGAAGAAAGAAAGAGAGGAGAAAGAGAGAGGAGAGAGAGAGAGGGAGAGAGGAGAGAGAGAGAGAGAAGGAGAGAGGAGAGAGAGAGAAGAGAGAGAAGAGAGACGAGGAGAGAGAGAGGAGAGGGAGACAAGGAGAAGAGAGAAGAGAGAGACGAGAGAGAGAGAGAGAGAGAGAGAGAGAGAGAGAGAGGTGAGAGAGAGAAGAGATAGAAGAGAGAGAGAGAGAGAGAGAGAGAGAGAGAGAGAGAGAGAGAGAGAGAGAGAGAGAGAGAGAGAGAGAGAGAGAGAGAGAGAGAGAGAGAGAGAGAGAGAGAGAGAGAGAGAGAGAGAGAGAGGAGAGAGAGAGAGAACTCCCTCCACACATCCTTTTCATCAGTCAAGAAAGTACTATCCCTATTCATTATTCTATGAAGATTCCCTTTACACTCTTTCTTAACCTTTCGCACTTCCTTCCAGAAGAGCTTCACATTCCTTTGTAAGACCCCATTCATCCTCCTTCCAAATGAGAGAGAGAGAGAGAGAGAGAGAGAAAAGAGAGAGAGAGAGGAGAGAGAGGAGAGAGAGAGAGAGAGAGAGAGAGAGAGAGAGAGAGAGTACTCCCTCCACACTCTCCTCACATCCTTTTCATCAGTCAAGAAAGTACTATCCCTATTCATTATTCTATGAAGATTCCCTTTACACTCTTTACTTAACCTTTCGCACTTCCTTTCCAGAAGAGCTTCACATTCCTTTGTAAGTCCCCATTCATCCTCCTTCATAAACTCTTCCTTTACCTCTTTTTTCCTCCTATCTTTACAACTTTTAGTCTTCCTATTTCTTTTTATTTATTACCATACACTCTACTTTTGAGACCTCATCATTGGCTTTTAGCAAATTCAACCAAGCCTCTTTTTTACGTTTAACCACTTGTGTCACCTCTTCATTCCATCACTTACTATTGACATTCTTACTTCCTACTTTAGCACATCCACATACTTCTCTTGCACTACTAACAAAGGCTTCCATCATTCCCGTCCAGATTTGCAGATTTGTTTAGTTTCATCTTATTCACTTGATTTATTTGCAAGTGCTTTAACATACTTTTCCTTATAACTTTATTCACTCAATAATAATAATAATAATAATAATAATAATAATAATAATAATAATAATAATAATAATAATAATAATAATAATAATAATAATAGAAGAAAATTAATATATGACTTTCATGTAAATACCAATTTCTAACATGAGTTTAAAGTAACAACAAAAATGACTTAACATACCTTCGATATGTTGAATATAGAAGAGCTACAGCATAATTGGTACATCTTCAATTAAAGGAATAAAGGTAATAAAAATAACCTGTTCTTCCTCTAGCATGGATACAAACTTGAACTCCTTTAACTCTGACTTTACAGATTCCTTTTGATCTAATTCTTCAGATTTGATGACATTTTGTAAAGCGAATGGTGACTCATTGTCAAGAAAGACCTGAAATATTAAAAATAGAATTAAGTACCTAATCGAAAATCAAGCCAAGTTGTGCTAAAGGTCCGTGAAGAGAAACATTCAATCTTAAAGACACATCATTCTGACAAAGTCACACCAACTCTCTTCCAGTCAGTCAGGGGAGAAATTATAAATTATAGAGGGTGAAAGTGAGTTTTTCAGAGCAGTCGTGTCATAAAGAATATTTTCTAAATTCTCTTCCACAGGTAACAAGGGGCTGAAAACCACCTTCTATCACATTAATCTTTTCGTGAATAATGGTAACATTTGTGAATATTAATAACCCATCAACATCACCTTGCAGACATGCAGAAAATGGTGATATATATATATATATATATATATATATATATATATATATATATATATCAAATAAAAAGATATAATAAATATATACAAAATCAAAAATATATCATATATATATATATATATATATATATATATATATATATATATATATATATATATATATATATATATATATATATATATATATACGAATATATAGGGTAGCGCCGGGTAGGTACTCCTACCCCAATATTTTTAGGTTTTAAATATGAAATTAAATTGTTAAAAGTGAACTAAATTATTAAAATTTTATATAAAAGTTAAAAAAAGAAGCTATCTTGCATCATAAATTAAAAAAAAATAACCACAATAATAATAGCTATAATAATTAATTGAAATTCATTTAGAAATTCTCGCTCACCTACTCTGATCTTAGGAAAAAAAAAATCTTGCGCACCAGAGCGGACGGAATTGACGTCAATCTGTTACGTCCAAACTTATAAGGGAGCGGGCTAGTCCGTCCTACCTATAATAAATCGATAAATAATCGAAATAAATATATATGAAACTTTCGTTCTCTTCACCGCCCTAAAATGTACCCAAATGTGTGGCTCCGTCGCAGTTGGTTTGAATGTTTTGTATTAAATGGTCTGATTGTTCTGATACTGAATATTAATTTTATTAACTTTATTTAAGTGGTATTTAGGATTATATACATAAAATGAAGTGAAATAATGCATAATGGAGTAAGTGTAGATTTATATATTAAAAGAAAAAACGCTTTAAAAAAACTTATCTATAAAACGACAGCTCAATATTTTAAAAAAAATGATTAGGCCTAAGAAAATATCAATATGGAATGTGATTTTTAAAATTAAGTATAGGTAAACTATAATGTAAAACAAGCTTTTCATACAAATAAATAGGTACGTATTATAATTATTAAAATGTGTTCGATGTTTTCCGTATATATATTAATATATATATATATATATATATATAGAGGAGATATATATATATATATATATTATATATATAAATATACTAGGATATATATATATATATATATATAATATAATATCATATACTCTGTGCCACCCAGTTGTAATTCTTCCAGGTACGCCCACTTTGATATATTTATATATATATATATATATATATATTATATATATATATATATATATTATATATATATATATATATATATATATATATATATATATATATATATATATATATATATATATAAGGGAGATGATATTCCTGCATAGAAGTGTTTTATGGTATCGGTATCTTGGCAGGTGAAGATGTTTTTAAGGTATCAGTATCTTGGCTGGAATTTATACATGCAGGCTGGTTGTATTCCACCTGTATGTGTAATTTGTATTGGAGGATGCGTTTTCATATTTATGTCTTTATCTATCTCAAAACCTTGTGTTATTTATAAATATCATTAATCAAGTTTCTTTCCAATAGTTATGATCACTGATGCTTAATGAGAATTTATTATTATAAATATTTTATATCAGTTTATATCAAAAGTTTTATCAAACATAGTATTGAAGAGTTGTTATATACAACATATTGTAAAACTCCAACACTAATATTGGAGATACACACCTGGATATTATCACATCCAGGTCAGTACCTAAACAAAGATTAATTAATGTTGATATATTGGGTTTTAAGCTTATGATGTGATAGGAGAAAAATATATTAACATATATTTTTCAGACTGTTGATATACAGAATAGATACATACAAGCATCCACTGTGAAATTGAAGACCTGCCCCTATTGGAAATAATAGGGTATGTTAAATAAAATAGATTGATAAATAATAAATTGTTGAATTCTGAAATTTAGATAAAATGATAATGCATTTATTTTTATCAGGGTTCATAGCTTGGGGCCAAAAGACCAGCTACTTTCATAGCTTGGGCTAAGAATACAAGCTACATTCATAGCTTGGGTTGCAAGCTACATACGAAGTTACTTTCATAGCTTGGGCTACAAGCAAATTCATAGCTTGGGCTACCAGCAAATTCATAGCTTGGGACTACAAGCTACATTCAAACTTGGGGCTTCATACCAGTTCATACCCAACTAAAAGAAGTCTTTGAATAATTTTGCACACTTATATCTCAAATTAAAGTTAAGTATAGACCCATCAATGAGTCAGAATTCGAATTCAATTAAAACAGTTGCATGAATAATATCTGAGAAACTAAATTTGTTCTCTTCTCGTAATCTGTTTCTAAAGCTTTGATTTAGCTTCGTACCTAGACCATTATATTAACATTGGATTATAATCCATGTTAATATCATCTTTTTTTTGACATACCCGTTAATAAAAATCTTTGATTATTACTTCGGTAATAACCAGATCTTGTACATAATTATTTATATCACCGTGTGGTGATTATACCATTCCTGAAATCCCCAAATCAAACTACGTACTTGTATCTATTAAGTCGTAGTATTGGAGTATCATCTATTGGTAATCCATCCTCCCAAAAACATTCCCTTTTGTATATTTTCTAAATCATAATAAAACCATAAAAGTTTAAAGATTATCAACATCCTTTTATTTCTTTGTCTTAATTATTATTATTCTTATTATATGAGTATTACACCGAGAAAGAGCCTGCATTAAAAATAAAATTCCTTAGAAATTAAATTTCATAATCCTCCCCAGAAACGTCATCAAGCGAGCAGGCCCACGGAGTCCGGAGACTATCTCCCTCCGTGTAGAGAAAGTTCATAGCTCTACTTATCCGGAAAAAATAGTTAAGGTGGTTCTTGTTCTCTTGAAAAAAACGTCAGTTAGAAAAAGACAAACTGCTTACTACTTCAATCAAGATATGTACCATGATTTATTTGCCATATTACTCATTCTTCTAAACATTCTTCAATTGAAACTTCTTTCATCATCGATTCTATTGGAGAATGGAAGCTCACCGTCGGGATTGAATCTCAAACCCAGTGTTCTACTCTCCTTATATATATATATATATATATATATAGTATATATGATATATATATATATATATATTATATATATAATATATATCATTATATATATATACTATATATATATACTATATATAATACTATATATATATATATATATAGTATATATTATATATATATAATATATATATATATATATATATATATATATATATATATATATACCGTATATATATATCTCAAGAAAAACCCGGGTCCCCTTTAGATATTATTGCCCCATATGCCAACTACTAGTCAGACTAAATAGCATTCAATGTGAAAGTTCTCTCAAATGATTCACCTGACCTGCTCCCCATTCCAAAAACCTCCCCAGAAATAACAACCCAGGCTTCTCCTGTGCAATTTGAAACCCTCCCAATTATTCAGAATCCTCCCCCTCCCAAAACTAACCTTCCCTAAAACACTCAATATATTACAAATAAATATCAACGTCCTAACCAATAAATCAATAGAACTCTACCATTTCCTCAAAAAATACAACATCCATATAGCCATCATACAAGAAGCCTCCCTCCCCCAAAACACCCCACTCCCCACGTTCTATGGTTATGACGCCATCTACCCCCCTCTCCACCCCTCCTCACCACTCCCTCTTAACACTGACCCATAACATATTACTACCCACAACACAACTTCCGACACCTCCACTTTATTACCAAATGCACTAATAAAATCCCAATCCTGTTCACCATCCTCCTGAACAAGACCACCTAAAACATCTTTCAATCTCTCATTTCGCCACCCCACCTCCCACCCCCAAAACAACCTCACACCACCACTAACAATATATTTCCACAAACCAAATCTCATCCTCGGAGTGCAAATTTTTAACGCCCACCACACTTGCCTGGTATAAAAGACTACCTTCCGACCCCCGAGGCAACCATATCCTTAACGAATTAGAATTCCTAAATATCCTTAATTCAAAAACACCTTCCCACCCGAATCCCTCCCCACGTCAAACCAATCCCCTACTTCCCCAGACGGTTACATTTCTGTTCCCCTCCCTACACCACTTACTACATGGGACACGTTATTACTGACTACAATTCGGATCACCTCCTATTCTTATTTCTCTTAACTCCCCTCATCAATCCCCCAAAAAAGAATACTACATACACTAACTACAAAAAAGCAAAACTGGCCTCCATAATACTAAACTACATCGAAAACCCACATGTAACCCCAATTACAAAATCCACTATACAACATTCCCTTCAACACCTCACATTCACCTAAAACAATACAATCATCAAATCTGCAAACCTTTTTCTATACCCAAAGGCCACAGAAAAACATACAACCCCAAACTCAATCCCCCGAAATCAGTCAACCTATTAAACAAAGAAACTCTCTCGAAAATCAATCCTTATACCACACATTTTCTAACCAAATAACAAACCCAAACACCCAAATCTCCAACCTCTACTTAACCACCGCAGACACCAACACTACCAAAAAGTTTTCTGAATACTTACAACAAAACATCTCGCGCATAAACAATAAGAAAACCTGGCAAGTCATCCAAAAAATTAAACAACTCACGAAACACCCCCACAATCCACGAAATCCCCATCATTACCCATAACTCCCTCCCTTCCCCAAAACAAACAATCAGACAGTCTTGTTAAACATTGCTAACATCTCTCCTGTAAACCAACCCACCCTGATAATAGGAAAACAAAAAAACAATTCAGAAAAAATTCAAATTAGACCACAACCTCCCACCCCCATTCCCAACAATCATGTTTCATATGTGTTTAAAAACCCTCAAAAATTCAACAGCAACAGCTCCAGACTCCATATCCAACCTTTACACATAAAACACCTCGGAGAAAAAGCAATCCTCCTAATCACAGACATCTTCAACAAATCTTTGGCAACTTAACTACATTCCCCCAACCTGGAAACAAGCATATATAATCCCAAAACTCAAACCAAAAAAAGACCCCAACTTCCCCTCCTCCTATCGCCCAATTTCACTGCTTTGCTCATTAGTAAATTGCTAGAGAAATTAATATTAAACAAAATTTCCCAACCCATTCCCCTCTAACAAAAATTTTAATATTTATTTTGATTTTGATTCATAAAGAGGAAGGGAAATGAATAATGCTAAATTTATTCTCATTTTGAGACAAATGCTTTACAAAAAAAAATAAAGCTGCTTTTTGCACGCACGAAATCTTATATGACCAATGATTAGGTAACTTGGAGTCAGTTTAAGTTTTTTTTTTGCATGCTGAAATGTAGTAAACAATGAAGGTTAGGGCCCTAACTACGCAGACTGCTCTTCATGTACAATTTACCACTTTAAGCACAAGATGTAATTTTTAAAGTTTCCAACAAACGGATCAAAAAA
The DNA here is from genome assembly GCA_015478945.1 of Trachelipus rathkii. Classification (NCBI taxonomy): domain Eukaryota; kingdom Metazoa; phylum Arthropoda; class Malacostraca; order Isopoda; family Trachelipodidae; genus Trachelipus; species Trachelipus rathkii. Next base: position 19,968 of record JABUQX010077610.1, on the reverse strand, counting down.
ATGAGTACAACTTTTTATGCATGACTTATGCCAGTCGCAGAAGAACTCACACATTATGAGATGGTTTAATTCTGTCACTGACTTTACTTTTAAAATTTTTTGTCATTAGGGACTTTGGTCAACTAAAACAAGACTCCCTTTTTAATCAAAGCATCATTTTTTTTTTTAGAAAAGTTAGAAAGGTAAAGTTTTAATTTATTCTTATTTCTCTAAACTCCCCCCAACAATCCCCCCCAAAAAAGACTACTAAAAGCAAACTGGCCTGCATATACTAACTACATTGAAACCCACATTAACCCAATACAAATCCACTATACAACATCCCTTCACACATCCATCATTCACCTAAACAATACAATCATCAAATCTGCAAACCTTTATATACCCAAAGGCCACAGAAAATGATACAACCCCAAAACTCAACCCCCAAAATCAGTCCCAACTCAAATTAAACAAAGGAAACTCCCTCCAAAACTCAATCTTTATATACCCCACACATTTCTAATCAAATAACAAACCTAAACACCCAAATCTCCAACCTCATAACCACCAACACTACCAATAAGTTTTTTGAATACTTGTAAAATGTTAAAAATATACTTCCCAATATGCATCTAAATCGAAATTCTGATAATTCTACGAGATTCACCAGGTCTTAAGAAATTTTTTTCAATTTTATAAAAAAAAAAAAATTCTTCCAAATGGGGGAAATTATTTTAACTTGTAGGTGTAAATTATTTACTTAATTTTTATATATATGAGTTTAAATATAATTCCTCTTTACTACTTTAAAAAAAACTATGGCTCCAATTGAAAAAGTTTACTATTATTACAAAAATATGTATGATTATTAAAAAGGACCGGTTTTCCCCCAATTTACGGATATAGTATAATATTATATATATATATTATATATATATATATAGTATATATATTATATATATATATATATATATATATATATATATTATATATATATATATATATATATATATATATATATATATATGTATATATATATTTAGAGAATTACATTGTGTGGCTATATCCAAGTATTTTTGTTTCTTTTTTTTTTTACAGCAACTTTACTTGTGAAGTTCTAGGATAATCTGAAATCCTTGCATTCTCCTTTTTCTTATAAATAAAGCAGTATTTGGTAAGAATATTTTTGTTGTAAGAATGAGACATGTTCTTATGATCACATGAAAATTTATAACCTCTTATCTTTTGAAAGTACATCTATTTGTAAGTATTATTTTTGTTTTAGGATTCACCTTTATTTATGAACCTCGAGACCATTAACTGTTTTGAATACTCATCTACATTTCTTACAAACCAGAGTCTTGAGGTAATGACACGACAGTTTTTTTTATTTCCTATTTGTAAATATAGCTGCCATACATTTACATTAATTCAACTTAAAACAAGTTTTTACATTAGTTTATATCATTTTCTAGGTTCATATTTGAGGGCCGAGACCCCTCGTCGTTCATTCATGCTTAGGGGACCACAAACCCCTGGTGAATCATCATTCATGCTTAGGGGGCACAAGACCCTACTCTCCTTAATTTATGTTAGGGGACCACAAACCCCTGGTAAACTACGTTCATATTGACTTATCTGCATTTGACCTCATACTTGAATGACTGTTTTTCTTACTTTTACTTGGTGACATACTGGAAGGACACTGTATTTATAACACAAACTGTTTATCCTTTAGCTAAGGATTGTGATATTTTATAGTGCCTGAAGTGTGTAATACTAATGTAAATTTATTCATGATAATAATTAAAATACTATATTGACTATCTCAAAGTGAAAAGAGTACAAAAGTACTTACCTATTGACAAGTGTTCAGTGCTGTTATTTGTGTGAAAATTGACACTTTGCTTTCTGTTGAAAGTCTACAACAGTAGTGATCTTGAAAAACAGATAATAAAAGGTTTAAAACTTTGATAAAACTTATTGATTAATAAATAAAAGCAAAAGAAATTGAAAATTTTGCTAAAATTACTTAAACAATATTTAAAGAATGATATGCAATATTATATTTTAGATTTAGGGTTTTTGTATTTGTATTTACATTTTTTTATTTCTATTTGTGTAACCCCAATTCCTGGGGCAGATAGGTGATATATTAATCCTTATTTCATTATTATGTAATTCCCCAATTCATGGAACAGAGGGATGATATATAGCCTACAGTAAAACTGACTTCTTTAATTAATCCCCAATTCCCATGGAGGATTGATGATGATGTATATATATTTAGGTTAGAGGAAGCTTCTCTCTATCTCTCTATATAGTCGTTTATTTATATATATTCAACCTGAAATTAAAAGAGAACATTATTATTTATATTATATAGCTAATTGTAAAATTTATGATTTACAAATTTAAATAAACTAGACTGATTGACTTTTTATTACTCTACTTACTGCTCTACTTAATTAATCTACTTACTCTATTCTATCCCACATTAAAACATAAAATCATTTACCTTTGGATACAATTAAGCATGATTTTTTTTATGAGCATATCCTAGCTTGGCTTACTTCACTTGCACTGCTTGTTTAAAAATCCACCCTTACACTTACCTTATACTTTAAATTAAGAATCCACATCCCTATTTACAAAAAGGTGTCCTGAAAAAGATAAATAAATGGTTTAATATAGATCAAACTTTGAATAAATTATCTTAAAATTTAAATACTCAACAGGTAATCACCCATTTTTATTGCATTATTTATAATTTGCTTACCAAACTTTATCATTATTTACCTGCTAATCCTGCTTATTATATTTTTCATATTGTATGGCTTGGATATTGTGAGCGTTTACATTTTGTTTTATGTTGCCTGACCAACCTAATTGCACCGCATCCTACTCTCCTCTCCTGCTTTTCAAGTTTTTCACAGAAATTTTAGATTAGAGGACGACCAAGAACAGATCATTAATTGGAAACAGGTGATAAGAGGTGAGTCTTAGTGACTGTATTTAATTTTTTTGATCTAGTCTTATTGAAAGCTTTTTCCACTGTATTGACTACATTAGTTCGTCCCACTCTTCTAACTCAACACACACAAACACAAAATTGGTAGCAGAGCGTAGTTGCTAATTTTGCCTTTTTTTAGATGAATAACCGACCACTCATCTTTTAATTCCACTTTTTCAAAACGGAAGGGAAAAAAAAAAAAAAAAAATAAATAAAAAAAAAAATTACATAAAGAAAAACATTAAAATAAATGGAAAGTAAACCCACCCTGTCCCTTGCCTAACGCAATTCCCTCAGGTGGGCGCAGACGCGGGATTTAAATAGAGGAAGATTGAATATAGCGGGGAAAATAAAAGAAGGCAAGGAGTTCCACAAAACAGATGTGGCTGGAAAGAAGGAGGTACCAAGCAACGAGTGATCCTGAGTTTCCAAATATTACACAATTTTCCTGGAAAGACAAGGCACCTCTTGTTATTACGAGGGCGACGCAGTGGTGGAGGAATGCGAGAGGACAATTCACTCAAGCACCTGCCGTTGTAATACGTATATAGAAAAGAGATAGGGCGCCGACGTCACGAGAGCAAGAGGGTCAAGGGAGTCAGAAAGTATGGAACAGTTTATAAAGCCTCTTAGCCTTAGCTTCAACTCGATCGAAAAGAAAGGTGGAACCGGATCCACCCCAAATGTGAGAACAGAATTCCATACAGGGGCGAATAAGACCTTTATATAACTGGAGTAATTGAGCATAAGAAAAATTCACGCAATCTGAACGAATTCCAGCTTTTTTGAGGTCATTTTAGCAAACCGATGTGATGTGTGGTCTCCAGACAATTCACTATTTATGTTTTTTAGTCCTAGAATGTTTATGTTGTTTACGGGTAAGACATTAGAGCGGCAGTCAAAGGGAATAGGAAAGTTGGGAGGTATTTTAGAGAGGGAGATATGAAGAAGTTTGAGTTTTCAAAAGAGTTGAACTTCACAAGATTACGGTTACCCATTGAGAAATTCCCACCAAATCGGCAAGAATTGAATCAGAAAGCTGTGAAGACGAGAGTCAACTCTAGATATAAAAGAGGGAGAAGATTTTGAAAGCACTTGAGACATGGAGAGTTGAGTCATCGCATAAGAGTGAAACAGAGTTAGACAGTGCAGCTAAGAAGATCATTGATGAAAAGAAGGAATAAAGTTGGAGATAAAATATATATAAATATATATATATATAAATATATATAAATATATATATATATATATATATATATATATATCTATATATATATTATAAATATATATAATATATATTATAATATATATATATATATAATATATATATATATATATATAGTATACCTATATATATATATATATATATATATATATATATATATTAGTGTTGGCCGAGCTCCGGAATTTTTGCCGCACCGCACCGCACCGGAAGGTCGTGCACAGCAGCACCGCACCGGCACGCACCCATGCATCCTCTCGCACCACAGCCGCACCATCTCTTTTGGCATGCGCACCGCACCGCACCGCACCGCACCGAGAGCGGACCACAGCCCACGCGCACGCAGCCAAAGTTTGCGGCAGGCTCACGGCACCGAAACCGATATATGATATATATATATTATATATATAATTATATATATATATATAATATATATATATATTATATATATATAATATATATAATATATATATATTATATTATATGCAGAGAGGGAAGTAACGCTCCTGAAGCGATGAGATTACCCCACCTTAGGGGGATATAATGGAGTGTTAGAGTACATTCCCATGGCACCCCAGTAACCCAATTGGTTCTTCCCTTTTGTGCCAATATCCACATTCTTCTTACACTGGAGTAAGCTCTCCTTTTATCACACACTATAAAATACAACATTACAGAGCAAGCACTTAGCTCTTAAAGAAAATAAAAATTGTATAAATGGCTAGCACGCGATTAGTTCTTCGGAGAAGCCTATAAAGGGTGTCTCCAAAAATAACCCCTTTTCCTCCCTGCTTCATCAGCATTAAGGTCATTGAACGGCCCTCCAGTGATGGAGTTTTGTGCCGCCATCGGAATTGCGGCCTGTTTTGAATGTAGCGGTCTCCGTTTCTTCATAAATCTCTGTACCTTCTGCGTTTTAGGATACTAATTTTCAATTTTTGTTGAACTCAGCCTCTCTCCTCTAACCTCATCTCTTATTGGCTAACCGACACTTAGGTTTTTTTGAGCCTTCTGAATTCAGCTCTACTCTGTTTTGGACTGCCTACTATTTTCTTTCCTCAATTTTCCAGAGCCAAAGGCAGTTGTCCAAGGAGCAGCCATCATGCATTTCCGTGTCTCTCAAGGAGAGTTTTTTTCGCGGATATTCTGACTAATGGCTCAAGCTAATCTGTCATAATAAATTAGGACACATTCTCTCTTCTTCTTCACATTTCTCTGAAATCATTCATTGTTGTGATTTCAACGTTTCACCACGGTCAGTTGCTTTCCTCTAATTCTCAAGATAAAGTTGATGAACTTGCTACCACCTTTTCTATCCAGAATTACCTCGAGCAGTTGGTGCAGCTTCTATACTGGTAATCCGCTCACCGTCTTTGAGATGAACAACATTATTCTAGGCCCTTTTCCTAACATCTAATTCTTATCCTTATTCTGTTAATTCTTTCCTCCTTTAGGTTTCTCCCGATGAGTCTCATATCTGTTTTTCTGTTTCTATCTTCAGGTCCTTCCGCAGGAAAGGAAAGATTAGCAATTAGCAAACGTTTTTTGCACTTCGGTGTTGTTAACTGGTCGGACTTGCCAATTGCATTTCTTTGATTTCCCATGAAATAACTACTGCTTCCATGGAAAGGGTTTCTTTCGGGGTGTGGAAAAGCGCGAGCTAATTCTCTCTAGCATGGAGGCATGCACCCCATGATCTTTACACTTTCAACTAAACCTAATAATATCCTTGTTTAACTTTTCTTGTTCTCGTTCTATTAGCGGCAAGGACGCTGCCTTTTGGAAATACTGTCATCTTCAAATTTCAGAAACCCTTCCAACTTATATTTCATCCCGGAAACGTGCAAATTCGATTCTCGATGACACTAAAAAATTCTATTCTCATTAGACAATACAATAATTTTATAGACTAATTTTCCTCACTTCATTTCTGACATTTTTTCAAAAAATGTTAACTCTTAACTTTGCGTCTTCCCCTTGCCCTTTTTTAGTATTTTTCCTTCGCATAACTGCCGTTTAACTTTCCACTAAAGCTGGCCTCTTTGCCTCAAACTTTGATTCTAATTCACTTTAGACGATTCCAGTGCTATTCTTTCTTCTTCACATCCTTCCAACATATTTATGGCTGAATGTTGTAATTTCTTTTAAAAAGGTGTTATTTCTGCTTTTTTCAGAGCTTAACATTACGAATAGCGTACGTTCTGATGGTATTCCTCTATAGTTCTCAACTTGTGCTTTTCAAGCTTGCACTCTGGCCTTGTTAAATTATTCCATCTTTGTCTTTCTACTTTGGCTTTTTTTTCTTGCTGGAAATGCTCCTGTACGAAAAAGGGAACCAATCTCAACCCTCAACTATCGCCAAATCTCTCTCTAACTTCTGTTCTTTCTATAGTTATAGAATCTATTCCTAGCAGGAAGATTTGAAAACATCTCAATTCTTGTTCTAATCTTTTCTCTGCTCGCTAATGCGGCTTTCGTAAGAAGCGCTCTACTGGCGATCTTTTTTCTAGTCTTTCTGTTTCTTGGTCCTTTTTTCTTTAGTATTTTGGTGAATTGCCACCGTTCAATGCCTTTAATTCTATAATAGTGGTGTTACTCATGGTTCTGTTTTATTTCCAACTTTATTTCTACTTTTCATAAAAAACCTCTCTCTATTGCTTCATCACATATCCACGTAATATGCCGACGATTTCACCCCCCTTCATTACTCCCCTCATTTTGATAGACGTCATTTTCAGGCAACAATTAGCTCAACGCTAGGAGGGCAGCCAATTGGATCAACCTAGCATCTGATCTTTTCCTCGATTTCTTTGGAGCATTGAGAAAAGGTTGTTTTCAATTACTTCAAAAGCTCAGATCCTCCATCTTTCCACTCCACATAATCTTTTACACAGCTATAACAAAAGTTTTTATTGCACAACCGCAACCGCAACCGCGGTTGTTGAAAAATTTAAGAACCGCAAAAATCCGTAACCGAGGATGTCGAATATTTTAGGAACCGCAAAAAACCCGCACCCGCGGTTAGACAAAAATTCATATTCCCTCTCATCACTTAATAATATATTATATATATATATATATTATATATATATATATATATATATATATATATAATATATTATATTATATATATATATATATTATATATATATATATATATATATTATATATATATTATTATATCTATATATAATATAATATATAATATCTAATATATATTAATACTAAATATTTAAATTTATATAATATATATATATATATATTTATATATAATATATATATATATATATATATATAGTATATATATATATATATATAATATTGAAATTATTATATATATTATTATATTATATATTATATTACAGTTGTCACCATCATTCACGGGCAGAGCCCTATTTCAGGGAGGGGGTGGTTGCATCGCCAAAATTTCATCCACTAGCGCAAATGACGCAGATGAGCACAGACGCAGGCTTAAGTGAGAGAGATACATTCAGCAAGGAAACAGCAGAAGTGGAAGGGAGGTTCCACAAAATAGAGGTGGCAGGAAAATAGGAAGCACGGCAGCGAACTAGTCTGGAATTACCAATATCTACACAAAACTCGTTGAGCAGGCACAGCAAACCCCTTGTGCCTAGCGAGGGCGTCCGTAAAAGTGTGGTACGGCGAGTGTAAGTTTCCCTCGAACACCTGCCGCTGGGGTACCTATAGAATAGAGATAAAGTACCAACGCGCCCGAAAAGATAGAGGGTCAAGTGAAAACTGGAAAGTAGCAGGACAGTTTTATAAGCCTTTTGGCCTTGTGATTCGACCCTGTCCAAAAGCGTCCGCCCCAAGATTATGAGAACAGTAACTCCATACAAGGGCCGGATAAGCCCTTGTAACTAGCTGGAAGTAACTTGAAAAGAGGAAAAAAAGTTCTTCGCAGGTCTAACAGAAGCTACCAGTTTCTTTGAGGGCGCCCTTGCAACCTTTGGTGATGTGTGGTTTCAAAGACATCGATTTTTTGTTTATGTTAAGAAAAGTATGTTTAATAATTGGTCACAGGCGTAGACGAAAGAGAACGCGTCGAAGGAGATAGGAAAAAGTAGAAGGTGTTTTAGAGAGGGATATATTTTTTAGAAGTTGGGTTTTTAAAAAATTGAATTTCCACAAGGTTGAGACGACTCCACTCGGAAATTCTATCCAGATCAGTGAGAATAGAATCGGAAGATTTAAGACGAGAGGCAATTCCTAGAAGTAATAAGAGGGAGGGCAGAAATTGAAATGACGTTTGACGAATGAAGGGTCGAGGTCATCGCATATGAGTGGGATAGAGTTAGATGTGCAGGTGAGAAGATCAATTATGAAAAAAAGTAGGAGATAAGATCGAACCCTGAGGAACACCAACTATTGACAGAAAAAAAGAAGAAGAAGTCGCCTCATCAACAACACTGATATCGGGGCGGACTTGAAAGAAAGTTAGACATAAATAAGCAAAGAGAAGGAGGAAATCCGAAGGAGGGGAGCTTTGAGAGCAGTGACGCATGCCCATACCGTCAAATGATTTAGATATGTTCAAGCGCCACTCCACAACGCGAAAGTCTCGCCCGTAGTTCGCTACGAGCGGAAAACCATAAATTGGGGTTAAATAGGAAAGTATATCCCCAGTAGACCTCGAACGCCGAAAGCCGTACTGGCGATAGGAAAGAAGAGAATGAGATTCCAGTATGGTCTAAGAAATGAGAGTTGAAAAGGGTTTCAAAGAAGTTCTTAGATAGAATACAAGTGAGGAGCTATAGGGCGATAGTAAGAAGGATCAAGATCTGCTTCCATTTTTCGGAATAGGTTTTGGACATGTGCGTGCTTTCAAATGAGGGAGGGAAGTGCTAGTATTGAGACATAGAGAATATAGTTAAACGGAGGGGCCGGAGTCCAGCAACGTAAGCACATTCTGCAACTCGGGGGAATGCAATCACAGCGGGCCACCGCCCCTTCTAACGTTCATAGATCTCAGGAGCCCATGTACCCGATCAAATGTAATCACAGGCCAAGGGAAAAGACATAGGACACCTGAGAGGAAGAGGAGGAGGAAGATTGCCAGAATCGTCTGGGGTTGAGTTAGAGGAAAATAGGAGGGCCCGAAGAGATTGGACCTTTCAGTTTGAGAGGTAGCAACAGAGCAAATGCAGATCGAATAGAGGAGGAAGGAGCTTTACAGGAAAGTTGTTAGAGATCTTTTTTTTTGGCAAGATGCCAGAAAGATTTGTCAGTAGGGAGAACTAAGAAGGTTAGCGCACTTTCGTTTGATCAAAGCCCGCTTTGCTCGTCGAGAGTATCCCTGCAACGATTTTCTAGCTGAATGAAAATTGCCGAGAGTGAATAGGAGAACGAGAATTTTTCCACCTCCGAAACGCGCTGTCTCTAGCCTGATTGGCCAGAGAACAAGCACGATCGAACCATGGATTATGAGGAGAGAAAGATTAGTCAAAGAAGGAATGAGACCTGCTTCATGCCCTCAACGATTCAGCTCTCACTTTAGTGGCAGAAGCCCAAGCGTCATCAGAGTTAAAGCAGCCATTCCAATTATAGTTAGCGTAGAAGCTACGCAAGGCCCCCCAATCAGCCCGATCAAAGTGCCAGAAAAAACGCAGGGAGGCAGGATAGAGCTGTTGGAGAGAAAGTATTAAAATTAAGAGATATAAGGTTGTGGTCAGATTTACCAATAGGAGCGAAGGTGGTGTATTTATAGAGAGAAGGACTAGTGGTGAAACATAGGTCAAGTGTGTTCAAGAATTTGTTGGGACGATCCGGAATGTGTGTGGGTTCTTTAATTAGTCGCAGAGTAGTTGGAGAATGCCCCTTGATTCCGGCTCCTATATATATATATATATATATATATATATATAATATATATATATATATATATTATATATAATATAATATATATATATATAATATTATATATATATATATATATATATATATATATATATATATATATATAATATATTATATCTATATATATAATATATATATATATATATATATATAAATTATATATATATATATGATTAAGTTTCAAAAGAAAGATGTTTGGAAGTATATAAGGAGGAAAAAAGGAATACTAAAAGGTGCATACTTAAGAGGTAAAAAGAGGTAAATGAACAGTTTGGAAGGAGGATGAATGGGGACTTTGAAGGGAATTAGGAAGCTCTTCTGAAAGGAAAGCGCGAAAGGTTAAGATGAGAATAAGGGGAACCTGCTTAGATAATGAATAAGGATGGTGCTTTTGAAACTGATGAAATGGATGTGAGCGGGAGGTGTTGGAAAAGAAACTTCGAGAATCTGGTATAATATTAACAGTAAATGAAGAGGGGTTAGTGAATGTGTGTGGTTTGATAGTGTCAAGAAAGGAATAGGTATTTTGGGGATGAGGTTATTAGCAAGGAGGAGGTAATAGGTAGAGTGAGAAAGTTGAAGAATGGTAAATCTGAAGGGATAGATGAAATTACTGGTGAAATGATCAAGAATGGAGGCGAGATGGTGATTGATTGGATTTGGAAGTTGTGTAATTAAGCGTTTATGGAGGGAGGGCATAGTTCCTAGGGATTGGAGGAGAGCAGTAATAGTACCCTTATATAAGGGTAAAGAAGATAAGGGGAACTGTAGGAATTATAGGGGAATTAGTTTATTGAGTGTTGTAGGGAAGATATATGCTGGTATTTTATTCGAAAGAGTGCGTCGAGTGACTGAAGGACTGATTGGTGAAGAACAAGGTGGGTGCGTTTAGGAGTGGTAGAGGGCGTGTGGATCAAATCTTTACATTGAAACAAATGACTGAGAAAATGAGAGGAGAAGAAAAATAAATTGTATTTAGGTATTATGGATTTGCAACAGGCGTATGATAGGATTAATAGGGAAGCCCTATGGTAGGTGTTAGTAATGTATGGTGTTTGTGGTAGGCTTCTGAATGGAATCAAAAGTATGTATGACGATAGTGAAGCGTGTGTTAAAATAAATGTTGTCAAAAGTTATTGGTTTAATATTAATAGCGGAGTGAGGCAGGGATGTGTTATGTCCTCCTGGTTATTCAATTTGTATATGGATGGGGTTATGAAAGAATTAGAGATGGGGGTGGCAGGAAAGGTGTTAGAATGATGGAGAATGGAGATGAGTGGAGGGTTCCCTACCTATTATATGCGGATGATTTGGTTTTGTGTGGTGAATCTGAAGAGAGTTTAAGAGGATTGGTAGAGAGATTTGGCAGTGTGTGTAAAAAGAGGGGTTTGAAATTAACGTAGATAAGAGTAAGGTTTTGGTTGTAAGTGAGGACAGTTTTCGGTGTGAAGTTATGTTGTATGGTGAGCAGCTGGAACAAGTGTCTGAGTTTAAATATTTAGGATATATGTTGGATGAAAAGCGAACGGATGATGCAGAGTGTAGTAGGAAAGTTGTGAATGACAGGATGGTCGCTGGTGCAATTAAATCGTTGGTGGACGTAAAAGGACTAAGTTTTGAGTGTGCTAGGGTCTTACATGAGGGTATGTTGTTACCTGTGTTAATGTATAGTAGTGAGACTATGGTCTGGAATAAGAGGTATAGATCTAAAGTTCAACGTGTTCAGATGGATAATCTTAGGGGTGTGTTAGGTGTGAAAAGAATTGATAAAATTAGGAATGGACGTATTAGAATTACGTGGTGTGAAGAAAGGGGTAAATGAAAGAATAAATGAAAGTACGTTGAGATGGTTTGGTCACATGGAAAAGATGGTTAAGCGGATGTATAGTGGTGAGTGTGTTGGGAATCGACCGGCTGGGAGACCGAAGAAAAAGTGGATTGAGTCAGTGAACGAATGTCTGAAGGAGAGAGGTGTGAGTTTGGCAGAGGCGAGAATAAAGGTGCATAATAGGAGTGAATGGAGGGGTTTTCGTGAGGGGGTATGGTTGTGGCCCACCTGGGCCTAAGGGGATGAAACCCTATACTTGAAGATATGCCATAGGTGAGGGTCCTGTCGCGGTCCGTGAAGCTCTAGGGTGGATTTTCTGCTGCGACGAAGTTTCACTAATAGGTATAGAGGGGGCGGTAAGGCTGGGCTTTCTTTTCGACTTGTGTCATATTCTTCTACTACTTTTCTGTTCCGATGCATGTCACGCACCGTACTACCCCCAGTCTTGGGGAGGAAGAAGGAGAAAATAATATATATATATATATATATATATATATATATATATATATATATATATATATATATATATATATATAAAATCGATAAATTATATAATATATATATATATCATATAGTATATAATTATTATTCGCATTGACTTTCGCATCCACAAATTTACAAATATTAAAAATAAATAATTTGCATTCGCACTCGGAAACTAGGAATGCGATTAAAAAATGTTCTGGCGGAACTTGTTAGAAAATTTAACAACTTCTGTGAGAGATTGATTAGAATGAGCTGACTAATGCCGTCTCAAGGTAGTGCCAGTAATTTGAGTTGCAGTCGAAATCTAGCAATATTAATATTGATAGGCTTATACTTGTGAGTATATTCGCTCGAAATCAACTGTTGAAGCAACTCCCGCAATGGTATCTTTATCCAATGTGCTTTGGGATTACTTCGATATTGTTTCCCCATGACAACGCAACCGTACACTTTGCAATTGTAATTATTCTTGGAAAGGAAGAATGACAAGGAAATTGTAGAAAGGAAATGAGAAAAAAAGAGTAAAGGAACCCCAATTCCAGCTTTAAAGAACGAATCAAGATTACTTCTGAAGACTTATATAAAATGCACAATATATGGGACAATTGAAACGAAAATCAAAAAAGATAGATGTAGTAAATTTACAGAAATTATATAATGAATGATTCCTTCCCTATTTCATGCACGTTGAAATTCTTGGTTTTGTTTCTGCTAGCGAAGTATCGGTCTCTTTCAACATACTACTCACGGAAATGACTACAGAGTTATTATTGAAAGAAAAACGTATGATAGAGTTTTTAAGAACTAAAGTTTCAAGATTAATAGCCTCTATCAAAAAATCATCCAAGTTAGCTTTCTCAACCAACGAATGATCAGATACTCAATCAACAGTTTCTTTGTTTTCTCTGAGTAGTCATGCCGTTGACAATTCCTTCAGAAGCCAAATTTGGTGTCGTGCTCTGAACCTCTTCACTGAACGTCATACAGGTGAATATCTCAGGGTAGTATTTAATGGAATGATTTGCCAAATTGGAATCTGATCCAGATGATGTTCACTGGTGGCATGGTAGAGATGCTGGAGCAATATAAAGAAAATTCTGTCTCTTTCTTAGTGAACAACACAAACTCTGTCAGTCATCACATTAGAATGTTTGTGAACATCTTCAAATATTGCGTAAGCGAAGTTTCTCTCAAAAATATAAGGTCAATTGGCCGGCACACTTTAATAATTCGACCATGGCTCAGTAAGAACTAAATAAAATACAGGCCAGAATTAAAGTTCGCTAACTTTCAGTAATACATGACGCTACTCTGAAATTATGTTAAGGTTGCAAGAACTTAATGAATCTCTATGCCAGTACGGCCGCCCTGACAATAAAATAAGTCTTCCCATTCCATGACATTTCTCTTCTAACCAATTGTATCTTTGTACTCCAGTCATTTAAAGATATCATTATGATAATCAGCAAACACTTGTTTGTCATCCTCTCGTAATAACTCCGAAGAGAGTATTAATATCCTCAGACAATGACAGTCAAGGAATAGAAATGATGAGAGAGACGATATTGAGCACTTCCTCTCCTCTAAATTTATGGTTCGGTTACATTTGTTTGTCATCCTCTCGTAATAACTCCGAAGAGAGTATTAATATCCTCAGACAATGACAGTCAAGGAATAGAAATGATGAGAGAGACGATATTGAGGCACTTCCTCTCCTCTAAATTTAATGGTTTGGTTACATTTTGTTTGTCATCCTCTGGTATAACCTCTGAAGAGAGTAATTAATATCCTCAGAACAATGACAGTCAATGAATAGAAATGATGAGAGAGGCGATATAAAGCATTTCATCTCCTCTAAATTTATGGTTCGGTTACATTTGTTATTGTACCATAAATGATGGGACGATGAACATCGTAAATGGAAAACTATATATATATATATTATATATATATATATATATATATATATATATACATAAATAAAAAGAGATATATACAATATATATATATATATAGTATATATATATATAATATATATATATATATATATTATATATATATATTATAATATATTAATCTATACTATATATATATATTATAATTCATACTATATATATATATATATATTATATATATATATAATTATCCAACTCAAATTTTCTTTTTTCATTTTTTTTTTATTTTTAGAAATTTGTCGGGAAGCTGGTGCGGTGCAGTGCGATCAAAAAGCACTCACCAGGCACGCTGCACCGCACCGCACCACCAATTTTTCTCGGTGCTCCCGCACCAGCACCGCACTTTTAATTTTTTCTTCTGCCACGCGCAGCGCAACCCGGTGCGTCGGCCACCCTAATATTATATATATATATATATTTATATATATAATTTTATATCTATATATTGATATATATATATATATATATATATAATATTATATATATATATATATCATATATATATATATATATATATATATATATATATATATAGTAATATATTATATATATATATATATATTATATATATATATATATATAATATATATAATATATAATATATATATATTATATATACAAATCTAAGTTAAATGAAAATTTACATTCTGATAATATTATAATTTTGAAGTGAGATTTCGCCTTTTGACAATGCTTTTTCTGAAATGTCATATTTTATATACTTACTTATTTATTTATTTATTTTATATTTCAAAATTGTAAGTTTAATTATTTGTTTTTATTCCATTCTAGCTTTTTAGCCTTGAGATGGGTAGAAGGATTTGAATCACCCAAACTAGTGCCGGCAATAGATTTTGTATGTAATAATGTTTTAAGTTTGGTTTTGGTCCTTTTAGCTGTTATATATATATATATATATATATATATTATATATATATATATATATATATATATATATATATATATATATATATATATATATATATATATATATTATATATATACATATATATAATATTTTTTTGATAAATAAATATAATATATAGTATATATATATATATATATTATATTATATATATATATATATAGTATATATTATAATAAAATTACCTGAGAACATTCTTCATAATCTTCAAATTCTGGATGTAAATCTTCCAGTTTGATATCAATTTCAGATTTGATATCAATTTCAGATTTGATATCCATTTTAATATTTATTTTAATGGAAATATATTACAAACTCCTGAAAAGTGAAAAAACATCATATATTTCAAAAACTCCTCTCAATGAAAATTTACAATTAAATCATTTCGACGATGCAATCTTCCTCCTGATACTTGTAAGAAGTTTCCTATCTTCAATTGATTCAAAACAATTATTATTAATGATCGAAACCAAGGTGTCATTGGCATTCGACATTCTTTTTAAAATTGAGGTAAATTTAATGCTGCAATACTTTTATATGAATAATATGAGTTACGAAGTATTTGTTGTCTTGAGTTAAGAAAAGGATTTCTCTGCTCGTAAACATTCCATGCATTATAAAATGTTGTCTGGTTATCAACTTTTATTTTCACAAATTAAGCTTCTCTTATAATGAAGGCAATCTTTAGAAAGGATGCATTTGTGTGTGTCTGGATTAAAAGATTTATGTTTCATGATTTACAGAGCAGAACTCACATTTTAAGGGACCTGAACAATTCTTAATAGGGTAACTTATAATTTGGCCTCACCTCATGTGTGATCTAAATTTTGATTATTACAATGTCTGGCACTTAGGATAGGAATATTTGTTGTATATTGCCTTTCACCATAGTGTCTGACTCCCAATGATTATTTGTTATGCTAAGACAGTACGTTTTCTTTTTAAATTAAAAATTTAAAATCGAAAGTGCAAATATTGCTTCATTCTGTTGATTTACTTTCTGATAATTTGGAAAGTAAATTTGATAAATTGAATCATAACCTATAAACTTAATGGGTCCTAAAATGAATTTATACAAAAAAAATTTGGTAGCTAATTGTTACCCAGAGGGTTGTCACCCCCGATTTTCATGAAAATCACAGGATATACTCTAAAAAAAATAATAATGAAGAATAGCGAAAACGAAAATCATCGTTCTGTTTAGGAAAAAAGTTACAGCCTCTCAAAGTTATTAAAACTCGCATAGGATTTTCTTATAAAATTTTTTTTTTTTTTTTTTTTAAATAAACAGGATATACTCTAAAAAAAAATAATAATGAAGAATAGTGAAAAACAAATCGGCAGTCTCTTTAGGAAAAAAAGTTACAGCCTCGCAAAGTTTAAAATTTTCCTATAAGCTTTCTTATAAAAAAAATTAGTGTGCCTCGTGCTCGTTTTAGGCCATCCTAGTTCAGGTTATCATAAGATTTGTTAATTCTATATAGATTTTCTTTGTGTATACCTAACCAAACTTATCATAACCTGAACTAGATGGCCAGAAATGAGACCTAACCTGGGTCGATCAATATTGAAAAGTCTATGGGAGTTTTAACAACTTTGACAGCCTGTAACTTTTTTTCCTAAAGAGAGCGACGATTTTTGTTTTCACTATTCTTCATTATTAATTTTTTAGAGTATATCCTGAAATTTTCATAAAAATCGGGGGTGACAACCCTCTGGGTAACAATTACCAAAAAAATTTTGTATAAATTCATTTTAGGACCCATTAAGTTTAGGTTATGATAACTTTTAATTATACACAGTAAATCTGTCTACTTAACCAAACTCATCATAACCTTACTGATTTCTCAAACGTAAAATTTAATTTTTTATTAACATTTGGCAACGTTATAGTAGGGTCCCTAGAAAGATCCTAATAGAGTTCTACCTTAAGGTATGTAAAAAGTCATTTTTGTAAATATTGTCTAAATCATATGTTTTTCTTGAAAATGGTATAAAGAATTTAATTGTAAAGAAACTAGGGCAAAGAAATATGTTAAAATGGTAATTGTTTAGTATTACTGACTTGAGTTCACGTACATAGTATATTAAAATTATAAAAATTTCATTTACAAAAATAATTTTAAAAAATTATTTGAAGTTTTTTTACGGATTTTCGTGAATTTTATGCATAAATTTTAAAGAAAAATATAAAAAATAACATTCCCAAAATTTTAAACGGCTAATTTTCTCGTTTTTTAGGGATATCGCTATCGATGCTTTGTTCTGATTTTTTACATACTGATTGCATTAATATTTTTCTGATAATCGATAATTTTGAACGATTATCAACAATTTGATTGTTCAGCCAAAATTTACGTATATGTATATTTAAAAAAAAAAAAAAAATAATAAAATAAAATATTAATAAAGTAATAATAAAAATTTTTCTTTTAATAACTATGCAATATATATATATATATATATATATATATATATATATATATATACACCCCATAAAAGTATATATATTTATATATATTATATATTATATATATATATATATATATATATATATATAGGCAAAATTTAAGATTGACAGTAAGAAAATTTCACCAGTATGTTGAAACAAGCTGCGTGAGTCAGTATTAGATCGACTTGCGCTGTAGTTCGTGAGGTGATTGAGTTCTACTATAATATTATATTATATATATATATATATAATACTATTATATAAATTATTATACTATATATATATATATATATATATATATATAATATTATCTATATATATATATATATATATATATATATATATCACAGCCCATTAAAGGGCTAGAGTCGATGGGAACTGATGGCAGGACGTTTTCCATAGCCCGTAAGGGAGGGGTGGAGGAACCTCAGCGACACCCAAATACCAAAGAGCGGGGGTTCCGGAGACCTCCCGGAGGGGGGAATAGTCTACTCTTTTGTTCCTGGAAGTAGAGAGACCCCGACTCCTGCTATCGGGGCGATCTACCCTTGGGGTACCCATTAGTTTAAAATTTTTTTTTTTTTTTAATTAATGGGTACTGCAAAGGTATCCTTAGGGTACCATTAGTTTTAAAAATTCTTTTTTTTAAAAAACTAATGGGTACCCAAGGGTAGACACGCCCCCGATGGCAGGATTCAGGTCTCTCGACCTTCCAGGGACGAAAGGGTAGGACCTATTTCATCCCCTCCAGGGTCTCCAGAACCCCCACTCTTTGGTGTTTGGGTGTCACAGGGGTTCCTCCGCCCTCCCCTAAATGGGGGTATGGAAAACGTCCCCCCACTGTTTTCCCCATAGGCTCAAGCCCCTAATGGGGCCGTGATAATATATCGGTATATATATAATATATATATATATATATATATATATATATATATATATATACTATATATATATATATAATAATATATATAGTATATTATATATATATATATAATATATATATAATTATATTATAATTAATATATATATATATATATATATATATATATATAATATATTTAACATATCTATATAGATATATATAATTTATATATATATATATATATATATATGATATATATATATATATATATATATTTATTTTTTAGAGATATTCTGTTCTTTAAATTCATATATATATATACTGATTATATATATATATATATATATATATATATGGCTTAGTATTAGATAGCCTGACAGATTTTGAGACCAAAAATTTTCTAAGTTCAGAAAAGTTAATTAAGTTATGTTTTTTAAGAAAATTGGGTAAATATCTAGTTTTTGATCTAAATATTTTCTGAAAAAATTTTCTAAGTTCAAAAAAATTTCTAAGTTCACAAAAGTTAAGTTTTTAAGAAATTCTTTAGCGGCAAGCTTCTGAAATTATTAGAAGCTTGTCACCAAACAATTTTCTTAAAAAACTTAACTTTTTTGAACTTAGAATATTTTTTCAGAAAATATTTAGATCAAAAACTAGATATTTACCGAAAATTGTTTAGTGGCAGGCTTCTGGCATAATTCCAGAAGCTTGCCACTAAAGAATTTTCTTAAAAAACTTAACAACTTTTCTGAACTTAGAAATTTTTTTGACTTAGAAAATTTTTTCAGAAAAGTCACAGTACAGCATCTCAAATACTATATATATATATATATATATAATTATCTATATATAGAATATATATATATATATATATATATATATATTTTTATATATATATATATATATAATATATATATATATATATATATATATATATTTTCAGGCTCAACAAGGGGACTGCTCGATACATGGTGGATGCTAGAGATTGGGATTCATTCTTTAATCTACTAATGGTAATAATAATATAATTAGTGACAAAACTAGTGTTAATGATAAAGTGATAGTGTTAATAAATTTTGTGTCAATAATAATAATTAATTAATTAAATTAATTAAAAATAATAATAAATAATAATAATATAATAATAATAATAATAATAATAATGATAAAGTGATAGTGTTAATAATTTGTGTCAATAATAATGAATAATAATAATAATAATAATAATAATAATAATAATAATAATAATAATAATAATAATAATAATAATAATAATAATAATAATAATAATAGTAATAATAGTAATAATAATAATAATAATAAAGTAAATTTTTAACAATATAAAATTATTAGTGATAAATCTAGT
>JABUQX010077609.1:22500-24733 GCA_015478945.1 Trachelipus rathkii | reverse complement strand
ATATATATATATATATATATATATAAAAGCACTTGTGTATTCAACCACCTTCGACAGTGTTGATGTTCTACGGCAACGTATAGTTCATGCTTGCGACCAAATTCGAAATACACCTGGGATATTTGGAAGAGTCCGACAATCGATGATGCGGCGACTTCATGCTTGCATACAGAGCGGGGGTTCCCATTTCCAGCACCTTCTGTGAGAGTAACATCCCTGATGTGGCCTAAACTTGAGAGTAAGAGTCTATTTACTATTACTGTAATTGTTATTGGAATGTATACCTTAAATAAATTGTTATTCACATGTTTCTTTGGTTTAAGACATACGTAGTATAGTACAAATTATTATTATTATTATTATTATTATTATTATTATTATTATTATTATTATTATTATTATTATTATTATTATTATTATTATTATTATTATTATTATTTTGATTATGAATTTTAATAGTGTTATTCTTAGTATTACAAATATTATTAATATTAAAACAGTATAAATAGCAATATTATATTTATTATCAGTATTATCAATATTTCATTAAATTTGTATGCGTATGACAGACAGTAAAGGTGCTGTAATTTTTAAACGGGGGCACATAGGACACATGCTCATATAAACGTTTTTGATTGTTGATGGACTCCCAATCAATCCCTTCAGTGGGTCCCACATGTTACGGAACACCCTGTATATATATATATATATATATATATATATATATATATATATATATATATATATATATATATATATATATATATATATATATATATATATATATATATATATATATTATAAATATTACTTTTAATAATAATAATAATAATAATAATAATAATAATAATAATAATAATAATAATAATAATAATAATAATAATAATAATAATAATAATAATAATAATAATAATAATAATAATAATAATAATAATATAATAATGATAATAATAATAATAATAATAATAATAATAATAATAATACACACACACACACACACACATAATAATAATAATAATAATAATAATAATAATAATAATAATAATAATAATAATAATAATAATAATAACAATAATAATAATGATAATAATAATAATAATAATAATAATAATAATAATAATAATAATAATAATAATAATAATAATAATAATAATAATAATAATAATAATAATAATAATAATAATAATAATAATAATAATAATAATAATAATAATAATAATAATAATAATAATTATAATATAGGAATTCAATATCAGCCTTTGATTTTATAAAAGTTTTTGATTCTATTTCCAATGTTCTAAATATTTATCTTTGTACATAATTTAATTTCCTTAAAATAATCTTTGAAAATAACATTAACAGAATCGCTTATGAAATAAAAAAATAAAAGAATTTCTGACAAAATTAAAAGAACTGGATTTTATAATTTAAGACATATATATTGATTGCCTAAAATACACAAAAACTCAGAAAATCCACCTATGAGACCTGTAATATCTATGTGCGGAACGGTTACACATGAAATTGCCTAATATCTGAACAGAATTATCCGACCATATCTTAATAACTCTTTCATAGTTAAATCAAATAATGAAACATTATGCAAATTATCAAACATAAAATTTGAAGATACTAATATATTCGCCTCACTTGATGTATAGAGTCTTTGTTCACAAATGTACCGGTTCTTGAAACAACTTTAACCCCGTATTTTACATAAGATATGTCGACGACACCCTCACTATCTTTAGGAACATAGATCATACACATCAGTTCATCAATAGAATTCAAGAGTTGTCATGCTTAAAATTTACATACGAAACTTTTAGACATCAAAATCAGTGTTAATTCTGACGGCTCAATAATTATCTACAGGAAACGCGTCGGGAAATCTAAATAAATATATCTTCTTCTTCTGTAAATTATTTTTAAATATTATTTTTGAAAATTAAATTATGTACAAAAATAAATACTTAGAAAATTGGAAATAAAATCAAAAACTTTTATAATAATAATAATAATAATAATAATAATAATAATAATAATAATAATAATAATAATAATAATAATAATAATAATAATAATAATAATAATAATAATAATAATAATAATAATACACACACATTAATAATAATAATAATAATAATAATAATATTAATAATAATAATAATAATAATAATAATAATAATAATAATAATAATAATAATAATAATAATAATAATAATATTAATAA
>JABUQX010077609.1:0-12500 GCA_015478945.1 Trachelipus rathkii | reverse complement strand
ACATGTCAAATGTATACTGAAAAATAATATTAAAACCTTATGTCTATATGAACTATTTTAAATTACAAACAGTGCAACCTAAAAAAAAACATATCAATATATTTTGAAAGATAACATAAAAACCATATGTCTATATGAATTATTTTAAATTACAAACAATGCAACCCTATAAAAAGTACAATAAATAATTAGGATTTAATCCATTTTGGAGCAATATATGGTTTTTTTCTTATTCTTCCTACGCCTGAACCTGATGTGTTTCTGCTTATTAGCTTTAATCTGTCCGAAGCGAAAGAAGCACCAATAGGACTCGCATCAGGTCTGGGAGACATTGGAATATTATCCAGATCAGCCAATCTTTGTTAATTCTGGATTAAAGTTCTCGAAAATTAATAGTCTGAAGTTCATGTTTGATCCTGGTCCATCCTGTTACAGGATCCTTCTTCCAATCACGCGAGAGATCAGATATTAGATCAACAATATTCGAACCGTCAACTGTTTCTCCATCAATAATGATTTGACCGAGATCGTTCCATGAAATCTGGTCTTTTAAAATATTATATAAAGCTAAACCAGTTTTTTTTACCTCTTATTGGTAAGCTTTCCTCCAATACATGTTTAAAATTATCTTCTGTTTTCAATTTAATATTATTACCTGATGATAGAGCTGAATCTTCCATAGATGAATTACCTAATAAAGCATGTTGATACATTTCTTTTAGATCTACTAATTTTTGTATAGCGTTTTGATATAGGATTCTTTTTCATGAACGTTAACATCAGAGCTTAATATTTCACACAATTCCTTCTCGCAATTGTTTATCTGCTCAACTTTCGGATCATATAAACTTAGGGGCTGCTGCTGGTGTAACTGCTGATACGGGTAATATACGGTTTGTTGCATCTGGTGGTATGGCAGAGGTTGTTGTTGTTGTTGTTGTTGTTGATGCAGTTGTTGCAGTTGTTGTAGTTGTCATTTTTGCAGATCAGCTTACGTTTTTCTGAAGGTTTCAGGTTTTTTTTTTTAAATTATCTCATATGAGGTAAATAATTTGCAACTAGAGTACTCATTATTCAGGTATATATACAGTTTCAGTTTCGTAAGGTAAAATATTTGCATGCAACAGCACGCTGTACGTGTTTTTAGGATGAAGCTCACAGAGTAAATAACCATGAGGACTAGAGGCAACTTCTTTATATACCTTTAGGAACTTCTTTCTCTGCATAGGAAACATTTGTATAGCCACAACATTGACTTTGCTCATATCTCTACTTTGCCATAACAAAATTAAATATTGTGTATTTAAAGACATCTCTTATATACTTATTCTGATGGAAGATATTCTGAGCTATAAAAAATACACTGCCATTTAAATGGTGAGAGTAAACGATGAAAGTTTCAGCTATATCCTCATTCAATTTATGCATCAAATCGTCAAGAATTATAATTTTAGGACCTGGTAAACATTGAAGAGATTTTATATCATATAAACCCTTAGGAAACTGAACTATAGCCTTAAAATCATTACACTTTTCTTGGTAAACACTGTAATACCGTATGATTTTAACACTATTTTGGTTCAAAAAACTCCTCTTTTAAAATATTTAATAATAAATAAGTTTTACCACAACCCGTAGAACCAGACACCAGACATGTAGCAAGATTGCGGAACATAAATTTACCAACATCCATCCTAGGCGGACACCTAAATACGAATGAATAAGGAAATATATATATATATATATAATATCTTTAAAATAAAAAAAACTTGTTTTCTTTTCTGTTTTTTATCCCAAGAACTTATTTTATTACTAAAGAAAAATATGATGTGAACAATTAGATCAAGAGTCAAGTATAGATCAATGAGATCAATCAATACTAGGTGCCGACGAGGGTTGTTGGGTGTGAATAGTGGTTTGATTTAGCTGAGTTTGAGAAGTAGTGTATGTAAAAAGCCGGTTTTACAATATTTAGTAAAAATTTTGACCTTATCAATAGATCAAGTAGTAGATCATATAGTGATCATAGGTTGTGATCCAGTAGTGGGGGTGGAGGGGAGGGGTGTAGGTGAGTCGGTAGTTTTGATACCATGATTACTTGGAATTTAGGGGATTAGGGGTAGGTTATGTAAAACGTTTAAACTTTAGTAAAAAATTTGACCGTAATCAATAGATCAATAGATCAATAGATCTGATTGACAGGAGGGTAGGTTGGGGTGGCTTTGCTTTACTCCTTTACGGCTTCTGGGTAAGTAAAACGTTACACCTTAGTAAAAAAAGTGACCTTAATCAATAATCAATAGATCAATAGGATCATATATGGACAGAAGGGTGGGTGGATGATTTATTGATTTACTGATTAGGGTATGTAAAAAATGTTTTACATACCTTTAAAAAAAAAAAGCTAAATTTTTTTTTTTTTTTTTTAGTAAAAACAAAAAATATATTAAATATAAAATTAAAATAATTAAATTTTTGAAAACATTTTCGCTAGCTTGTGATAATTACAATTTTGCAATCTAGCATCGGATCGTACATGCGGGATGCCAAGGGGGGGCGCGCGCACGCGCCCCTCCCGCGGCGGTTCGCGCTTCGGTTCGCGCCTGCGGGCGCGCACACGCGTCGGATCGCGCTGGCGGGCGCGCGCCCGCATCGACCAGGAGTCTGATGACGCTACCATCTTACCATTGGTGGAACCTCAAACACCCTTAGTCGACATCTACATCCTTATAAGCATATATTTTAACACCACTATTGTATTATTATACAAATATTTACTATCCCAGCATAGCACTGGTGCCTGCATTGGCTCCATTGTCAACTCAAACTCTCTGAGTCAGAATCCTTCTCCATTCTTTCCTTCTTTTATCACTCTCAATCCTATCTTTCATTCCTCCGTTTGTTTTTGCACTTCTGTGCTCTTTTTTTTCACAGTCTGAACCCATTAAATGGGATGGTCTAGGCAACCCTATAACGGACTTATAACCATTTCATATTCGAGTTTCTATTGACCTCAATAACCCTTTATAAAGACCACCAACATTGTTGTTATACGAGTGTGTATTAACTCGGCACCGCAGTGGCTCCAGCACCGGTGCCGAGCCAACTTCCTCAGATTCCCATACCAAGTCTTTCTAGAAAAACTCAAACTCTGAGTCCTCTCACCAAATTTCAGCCAATTACGAACACTTCGATTTTTTAAGGGGGGGGTGGGGGTCCCCTTCGGGGACCCACGGGACGTAACCTCGTCTACGTCGAGGTTACCTCCCCCATCTAACAGCCCCTCCAAATTTTAACCCGCTACGAAAACCCTAACCCATGTAGATATATATTTGACTCAGAGGCTGAGCGAAAGAAGAAACCACGGTGGAGAATAATAATAATAATAATAATATAATAATAATAATAAATAATAAAATACAGACAGGATCAAACACTAACCATGGTTGAAACCTTACGAACCGTGAACCGGAGCCCGGAGCCGGAGCGGAGTCGGAGCCGGAGTCAGAGTCAGAGTCGGAGGCGGAGTCGGAGTCGGAGCCGGAGTCCGGAGGCCACAGTCGGCTCGAAAATTGAATCATCCGTTGGATCTCCAGATGGGTTGTCTGGTCGGGAACTAATAATAATAATAAAATGTGTATGTGTATGCGCATGCGCACGCGGCGCGTAATAAAAAATAATACAAACAAACACAGACAAACCTTCGGTTTGTCTGTTTGTCGGATTGACAGCCCTTCGGGCTGTCAATCCTCCATATAAGCCTAATATATCTCTATTCATTTATATAGAAAAAAGTGGGCGCGCAGGTGGGGGCATAACTACTATATATATATATTCATCATTTTTAATCTCTTAACTGTAATGAAATTGCTAAGGATGTTACTCAAAAGGATGGATCCACTGGTTGTTATTTTAAAAATAAGGAATTTTTATCTCAATTGAAATTCTCATCTTAGAGTACTGTATTATGGCATATCTATATGCAATACATAAGTTCTCTTATGCAGTTAAATGGGAATTTCACGGCACAACTTTTTTATACTTTTCGATGACAATAAAAAATGTTAATCAACACTTTAATCAACATAAAATTTGTGCATTAATTACCGAGTTTTCGTGAGTCGACTGTCCGACAAATATATTTAATTTGAATTCCTACAGGATGACGACAGTAGACACTGAAGCAAAGGATTCTTCTGTTGTGCATACCTGCCACTTTAAAGTATTCAAACACTAAATTTTATATATACATGTGCATTAAAGAATTCCAACTTATGGCAAAGAAATTCGAATCAGCGTTGGTCTTTTATGTTGGTTGTTAAGTCTCTGTTCCAGATTCAAGGTTGATCTAGTATGTATAGGAATGGTGGACGAGAACAAATTAAATTGGCTTGACTTATTCATTGTAGTTCACCATTTCGAGGAAACTCCATTCGAACGCCAAAATTGTTCATCAAGACTTTGGATTTTTGGTTTGGTCAAGATTTTGGTTCATCAGAGAAGTATTATTACATCTAATTTGTTTTAATAATTCTTTAAAATAATAAATATTTTGTCTCGCTTGAACCATTTCTGAATCTACTTTTTATCTCTCTTAGAAATGTTAATTTAATTGAAGTCCTTTCATATTATACTTCTGTACGAGTAGATGAATAGGATTGCTGCACAAGTCAAGTTAATTGAATATACCATTGGCCTTGTGAGTTCTGTGCATGCTAATTTTATACAAGTTTTCAAGCAAGTAATTAAAAAAAAAAGATCGAAAAATATTTTAGGCACATGTTACTTATTTTTGGACTCTGATGACTTTGACAGAGTGAGAGTCCGCCAAAATTGACCGAGTGTCCTATTCCGAGACTCACACTATATATATATATATATATATATATATATATATATATATATATATATATATATAATTGATATATTATATTATATATAATATATATATATATATATATATATATATATAATATATATATATAATATACCAAAAAGTTGTGCTATCGCTCATATTTAAAAACGATTATTTTTTTAGGTAATACCCTGATAATCTCACAAAAATGAGCAGAATTTCATACAAAAAAGGAGGTAATATACAGCGAGGTTAAGGGTTTGTTTTTACTTATAATAACTTATTAACTTTTCTATTCTCACTTATTCCTTCATAATTTCATGTTCAAGGTATTATGCTTAAGCAATTCTTTTCCTTATTAAAGTGGGTATACTCTACAGTCATCTACTATATCTGGACCAGAAAGTGCAGGGAATCTACTCTACAGTCCGTCTACTATACCTGGGACAGAAGTGCAGTGTAATTAGGGATGGGCCGGATATCCGGCAACTATCCGGTATCCGGCCAAGTTTTTGACTATCCGGTATCCGGCCGGATATCATTGTTATCCGGCCGGATAACCGGATAATTACTTCACTAGTAGGTTCTTCCTCGTTTGGGGAAATATTCCAAATAATTTGAAAATTATTACATATATATAATTATATATTATATATATATATATATATATATATATATATATAAATATATACTATATATTATAATATAATATATATATTATATATATATATATAATACCAACTATATATATATTATATATATATTATATTTTAGGGGAATTTCGGATGTTGGGTACTAATGTTTATATTATTTTATTCCATATTATTGTTGACTGTACAAGGTACAATTTATCTGAATTTGGTGGTGAACGTTTCATAAATCTATGGTTAAAAATATATGTAATATAAAAGTATTATAATAACATATTATAAAATAATAAAATATATGGTAAAAAATATGATATTAAAATGGAATTAAGCCACCAAGACACATGTTAATGCATTTTTACCACCACAATTTTTTTCTCACGTTTAAGTATTGTAATTACTAAATAGGAATTACCACTGCGTATATTTAACGTCGGTTTCTAAGCATTGTATTAATTAACAGTATATTATACGACATTCTCAGAAATTTTATATTAAAAAAAAACACGAATTTATTCTCAATGTTACCGCCTTCTTCCGTGATAAAATATAAAAATCAGGGCAAATGTTCAGGGCCCAAAACTTGATAAAATGCAAAATGTTTTTGATAAATATACCTCTGCTATTAAGAAAAAGTGCGTGCTACGAATAATGGTCAATATCGATTATAACTGTATAGGACAATCGAGACTAAAGTTATTATCGATATTGGAGAATCGGTCGATTAATAGAAACACTCAATATCATTTATAATATTGATAATATTACAATCAAAAATAAAAGAAACCTGTTTAAAACATGACCTTTGAAGAAAAAAAAAAATAATAAATAAAAAAAAAAAAAAAAAAAAAAAAAAAGATTTTTCCGGTGTGCTATCAAACGTACAAAGATGGCCAAAGTGTAAAAATTGTTTGTGGACTATAAATTTTGGCATTCCACTGAAAATCACGACAATTTTTTTTGGTAGTCCTCTAACTTGCGGAATTGATATTAGGCATTCCGCTAACTGCAATTCCACAACAATTTTCAAATTATCGCAATTGCAATTCCTCAATTTTATTTTGGTATCCGCAAATCCGGAATTAGCGGACCTTAAATTTGCGGAACGGTCCACCTCTGAGATATAATAATATATATAAATATATATATATTATATATATATATATTATATAATATAATATATTATATATATATATATATTAATAATATATATACTTATTATATAGGTCAGCCTCCAGATTAGATGTCCCATGTATGTAAAAAAAACTATGAAAGCTACGTAAAAACTGAATACATTTTTGAAATCAGCGCACATTGTATTGGAAGAAAAATGAAGAAAGAATAAAATAAAGTGAGATAAAAAAAATTAATAATATAATGAAATAGGTTTCATGTACGATAATTCTCTCGTTCCCCCAAAATTTCGCGTTTCCAAAGTCATGAGTACCCAATATTTTCTTTTCATGTTAAGCAAACATACGCGCGCGCACACACACACACACACTCTAATATATATATAGATGTTCTAAGAAGAAATAAATTTTTTTTGATGACCTGACCTGGACTAACCTAAACTATATGCAATTTTTTATTTTTAATTTTAATTTAACCTTTAATTTATTTTTTTAATTCTTTAATTTGCCAGTATTTTTAGTTTCCCCTAAAGTATTGAAAAGATATAAGGAATCGTTTTATTTTTTATGGGTAATCATGTTTAAATTAAGTTTTGAAACGTACGATTATAATATTTTTGGAGTTATTTATTAAAAATTAACAATTATTAATTTTTTTTTTAGTTCTTGCATTAAAATGTACGCTTAATTAAAAAAAATAATTAAGTTTTTATTTAGATATAGTGTTTTTTTTTTAGATACAGGGGCAACCTAATCTGGAGACTGGCTTATACTATATATATATATATATATATATTATATATATATATATATATATATATACTATATTATAATATATATAATATATATATATATATAATAATATATATATATATATAATCCGGTTATAAGCGTCGGGCGGAGGTGACGTTGTCACTTTAGGTATAAAACTTCGTCTTCCCCACTTTCCCCGTAAATACAACTGTTTGGATTTTTTTTCTGAAAATCAAGGCCCTATTGTAGGTTATAAAGAACACAAAAAAAATAATAATGTAATTCTAATAATTAAAGTAGTTTATTAAAGTTTAAATAAAAGCTTCATTTAGAACTCAGTTTGAAGGGCGTGAATCGGGACCACCATTGTGGGGTGAATTTGGGCCATCTTTTTTAATTCCTCTTTTATGTATAAATTCAATTTTTATTTTTAATTTGTTACTACTTATAGCATATCTCTTTTAATTAAAAATTAGTAAAAGTAATTAAAATTTCAATAATGATAAATAAAATTAAGAATAAAAATAGTGTGGTGCCCAATTCACCCCATTCGTGGGACAAAATTTGACACTTTTTTGAATTCATATTTTTCCATATTAAATTTCATTTTTTATTTTAATTTTTTACCTAATATAAGTAACTGTTTATTAATTTTAAATTAGCATATACGTTAAAAAAATGTCCAATAATACTAGACTCCTTGAAATAAGAATAACAATGGCGGCCCCAATTCACCCCATCATCTTTTTATGGGGGGGGGGGGGGATGAAAGTCGGGCCAAGTTAGGCCCAGCGAATTAACAACAACTATGCACTGTTTGGAACAAAAAATTTTAGTTTGCCAGTTTAAAGCTAATACTCAACTGTATACACTGGAAAATATATTAATTTAAAATCTGATCCATAACCTTTTCATTTAAAACAGTTTAAAAAGAAAAACTCGCCATTTTCCAAATGTTGAAAATTCCGTAAAAAGGACATTTGATACACTAATTTATTATATTTTTTAAATATTAAAAACTCTCTAGAATTAAAAAGATAAATCTAAATGTAAAACTTGTAGTACTACCACGATGAGCAAAAAAAAAAAAAAACTTTTTTTTTATTTAGTCACCCCGCCCGACCCTATATAACAGACTGTCCGGTATCCGGCTTTCCGGCTAATTCACTATCCGATATCCCGCGGATATCCGGTTAACTTCCCAGCCGGAATATCCGGTATCCGGCTAATTCACTATCCGGGGCCCATCCCTAAGTGTAATTGCCACAAGGTTTATGTAGTGCGTTACTCTCTAAAACAATAATGTATATATAAATAGTACTATAAAAAAGAGTAAACAATAATATTTTTACATTATTTTGTTTGTTTGAATTACGAAACTACTGAAATATTAACTTTTGCTAAAACCTTTTGTATAGATATATATATATATATATATTATATATATATATTATATATATAATATATATATATATAATATATATATATATATATATATATATATATATTATATATATATATATATATATATTATATATCTACTGGTATATACACTGATGACTAGATATTAGTTTAGCATATATATATATATATATATATATATATATATATATATATATATATATATATATATATATAGATATAAAACCTTTTGTATATATAATATATATATATTATGCTGCCTCGGGTAGGGTTAGACGCGAGTTTATACGTTGCGTTATAAGTAAATTTTTTTTTTTTTTTTTCCTGTTTTTTCCCAGACGAATGCACATTGCACAATGATCAGGAGTGTGTTAAGATAATTTCCTTTTACATAATATGTGTTTTAATATATTTTTAGGTTATTATTAAAATTAAATATATAACGGAAAGAACTGTTTCTCATCGGTTCGTTGAAAAATCAAATAACCGGGAATAAACTCCCCTCTCGAGGAGGTTTTACGTGTCCTATTTTATAACTTGCGTACAGTAAATTTAAATTTACATGATAGTGCATCTCTTGTAATTGATAAATATTTATTGTTCTGGAGAAAGGCACGTATACCAATGTAAGATCGTTCTGACTGCATCAAAAATGTAAAAATTATACGAATATCATCGCGGACTAAAAAAGCCCAAAAAGAAAGAAAGAGTGAGTTGTGTAGACAAAAAAAGAATTGGAGGATGGTCTAGATCAGTGGTCGGCAAACCGCGGCTCGCGAGCCACATGCGGCTCTTTGACTCCTTGAGTGAGGCTCTTCCACAAATACCACAGAGAGCGATTGAAACTTCGTGATGACTGGTTTTCTTATTTCTATTTTTTACAACTTGGTTGGTGTTTATGTGTCTTTATCTTTAGGCGAGTGCTCTGAAGCAACTTAATGAGAAACATTTCCAGAAAGATTAAATGTCAACGCGTATCGTGAAGTCGTATCTTTGCATCGTGTTCTACAATGTATTACTTCCGAGCGCGTATCCCAACAGGAAAGACTAGAATTGTAGTTAAAATCCGCACCCCTGCGGTTGGCAATTCCACCTGACTCTGTCGAAGCCCTTTACCTCCCATCCAAGGTTCACCATCAGCCGTTTTCTGGTTGGGGGAGGCGAGCGGGGCTTTTCATGCACGAGTGCATTTCAGAAGAAATTTTGCAAAAGTTGAAATGGTGCATTTAAGATATCAATCCAATTATAGCTAACGCTCTTAATCGTCGTCAATTTTAAAGAATTTTAATTGAAATGGAGAGCGAGTACGCAGATCTTCTGCTGCATAACAAGGTACGTTGGTTATCAAGAGGAAACGTTTTGCTTCCTTATTAACAGAAATTAAAGCATTTCTTCTTGAGAAGGTTGTTCACTATCCAGAACTAACGGGGACGATCAGTGGATCCAAAAATTTTTACTTCATGGTAACGATTTACGTCTAAATCAGCTTAATCGTAAACTACAGGGAAAGGAAAACACAATTTTTCGATGTTAGAAGAAATTATTTCATTCCGAAAACAAATTTTCTCTTTTTGCTGAAGATTTGAAAGAGAAGACTATTGATTAACTTCCAAGCTGTTGAAACATTGCCAAAGGAATATTATGATAATGATTAATTAGAGTATAATAAATTACAACAACAATATAATAAAATAAATAAAGAAAAAAAAAGACTAAATATAATACATCAAAAAGTAATATCAAAAAGATAATACAAGAAAACAGCACAAACAGAAAACAAGATCAAGAACCATATGAGTATAAAAAAAATCTTTTAATGCTACTGAAACCAGAATTAAATTTTTTCTCCTTTAATTTGACATTGGCAACTTTGAAATGCAAATTGCTGAATTTTTGAGACAAAAATTTGTAAAGAATTTTAAGGATTGAAATTTGAACTTGATTGTGAAAAAATAGAAACAGAACAGAAAAAACCCCCCCCCCCCAAAATGTGAGAACAGTATTCAAACTTTGTCCACAGCACAAGTGGTCTGCTTTGAAAGGACCCTGGATGAAGGGAAGATACGTGATTTTTAACACCTGGAAGTATTCTGGCTCTATAATCAGCTGAAAAAAACATGCGGCATTTGCTGTTCTTTCCTTATTTGGGTCTACATATTCATGCGAACACAAAACCAACTCATAAAACAATAACACTATATAACAAAAAAAAGAGTAAAAGATATACAGAATCAATCGGTACTAAATTAGAAGAGAACCTGAAGGTAAAGTCCCCAATAAAATTAAAAACAAACCAAAAATATTTACTTATAAAAATACCTGAAAAAACCCAAATCATAAACCTAACAAAGGCACATTCTTCACATTGAGTGTTTGATCAAGTCATTGTCCATGATTTAATTATTATGAGATACATTACCATTTATATAATATATCAACAAAAATAAATAATCATTTAATGTCTTGAAATACAAAGTTTATTCAAACGACAACCTAATATTTAAATAAAATGTTAAAAAACATTTAAGTAATAAAAAGTTAATATAAGTATAATATTAGGAAGAAGCGTATATGGAGATGAAAGAAAATGATGTAGTGTCAAGGATATGAGAAAAGGTTGTTGGAGAATAGCGTTTGGACAAATATATAGAAGGGATGAAGAAAGATAAGATAGACGAAATAAGTATACAAGACGAGTGTGGATAAGAAGAGGGAAGGAGTATACAGACAGATTATAACATACGATAGAGAGAACACAATTAATAGACACAAAGCCCACATATAAGAATAACACACAAAATATATAAAAAAAAAATAACAAGATAAACAATCACGGAGCTTCAGATATTTCCCACCCACCTCTATTTAATTAAATATCAAAAGTGGCTTGGGTCCAATATTTTTTTTCTTCAGAGGCCACGCCCACTTTTTCATAATATAGTATAATATATATATAATAATATATATATATATATATTTTAATATATATAAACAAATAAATAACAAAAATCAACAAAAAACTATATATATATATATATATATATAGAGAGAGAGAGAGAGAGAGAGAGAGAGTAGAGAGAGAATATTCATTTTTTTTCTTCAAAGGCCACGCCCACTTTTGCATATATAATATATATATATATATATATATATATATATATATATTAATATATATTATATATATATAATATATATATTATATATATATATATATACTATATATATCATATAATATATAATATATATTATATATTATATATATATAATATATATTATATATATTATAAATATATATATTAAGCTGACTTTTGTAAGAAACCATTAACAACTTGCGCCAACAAAAAAATATTTTCTTTTTGTTTGCCAAGGATATTTTATCGAATTGTATAGTATATCGGGTGTGCTGATTTCAGAAATGACATTAGTTTTCCAGATTGGCTCTAGTTCTGAGAGTACAAGGTGTCCACATATTACTCCGGGTCAATCCTTTTTCAGCGTACGCATGTGGCCGCTCGATAATTTTGAAAACTTTTATATTTTGCATGGGCGTGATGTTATCCCTGGAAATTCAAAAACACGCCAATTCCGTTTTTGTGATTTACTGCTAGCGTTGTAACTGGTGAGCCCAAATGTTTGGACCAGGTGGGAGCAAAATATTACACTTAATTAGAGGTAAATATTCTCTCTCTG
>JABUQX010077608.1:27500-31732 GCA_015478945.1 Trachelipus rathkii | reverse complement strand
CAATTATTAATTATTCAAGGAGGGAGAGGAAGTCAATTCATTCAAAAAAGTTGCTGATATGGATAAGTTGCTGCTTAGACATCGCATTAGTTCGTTCTGGTAATATATACTCGTTTACCGTTTGTGAAAGTTTTTATGCTAACCAACTAACAGAACCGGAGAGCTATAGTGACAGTTATAGTGCTAACAGATAGTCTAGTTGTAGTATTAACCTACTAACCGGTGGATTTAGGTATCATACCGTCCTTATTAGTTTCTGAACGTAGTTGTAGTCGTAGTAGCAGATTTTAGTTCTGAGTTTAAGTGTGAATGTTTGAGGTCTTTGTTTCTTCCGGGTTCTTTTCATTTGGAGCGCCTTAACTTTCCTTTGTGGGCTTCTGATTTACTGAGTGCTTCGTCACTCTCCCCAACACCGTTCTCCTTCCTCATTTCTTTCTTCCACTCCAAAATCACCCATCTCTCGCTCTTCTCGTTCCCACATGCGCGTTCAAGTCTCCCATCACCACCTTTATCTCTCCTCTCACTTTATCATATAATCTCTGTACCTTTCCTTCTCCACTGTAGGTCTTCGGCTGTGAGGGGCATATGTTTGTATTATGCTCATCGTTTCTCCCTTAGTTTTTACTGTTATTGCCATCATCCTCTCATTCATCATTATCGTCTCTATCACGTTCTTATTTATATAAGCTAGGTTTAACCATTATGGCCACTCCGTGTCTTCTCTCTTCCAACTTTCCCTTGTATTTTATCACATAATTCCATCTCGCTTCGCACACTCCCAATATGTCCAGTCTTCTCTTCACCAAATCCACAGCCTCCTCCTCCTTACCTCTAAGCGTACTCACATTTATAGTTGGGGTTCTATAGTGTAGGTCCTTATATCGTAGTCCATGGGCAAGCCGAGTCGTCATTCTTTGGTCAGTCCTGTTCTGAGGAGCAGTATTAGGTTCTTGAGCAAGTAAATTTTAGATAGCGGCTTGCTATTCCTGTCCTATCTTACCTAGAGTTCCGTTAGTCGAATCTAGGGTACACGACGAGGACGTGGGATTTTTATTTTATATATATATATATAATATATATATATATATATTAATATATATATAATTATATATATAATATATATATATATAATATATATAAGTATATATATATATATATAATTCTCACTTCCTCTTTGCCCAAGATTGGGGGTAAGATATTATATATGATATATAATATTATAATATAAAGTATATAATATATATATATATTATATATATATATATATATATATATAATATATATATATAATTAATCAAATATATATATATATAATATATATATATATAATATATATTTGTTTGAGACTTTGGAGAGAACCTACGATGATGCCACTTTAACTCTCGATATCGTGACACACAGGGACATGCTCCTCAAAACCAATTAGGAATCTAAAACAAAATAGTATACCTAATATTCTGAAAACAAATATTCTAGTAACTATATCAACACAAAAAAAAGATAAAAAAAATTAATATATATATACTTTTATATACATTTATATATAAATAATATTTATTTCAAAGACATGAATACAATAATTATCTGGACAATCATAACGCATTATATATATAATATATATATAATATATTATATAATATATAATATATAATATAAATATATAATATATAAATATATAAAATATCTTAATAATACATATATAATATATATATATATATATATATATATATATATATATATATATATATATTTCAGTATATCACATTAATATTCAATCAAATCTTATGATTAAATATTGGTCCTATTTACATTTTATTTTTCAATAATAAAAACAATTGAGTTTTTAATTCATATATAAACGCTACGATAAAAAATAACTATTATGATAATTATTATTATTATTATTATTATTATTATTATAATAATTATTATTATTATTATTTGTGTTTACTTATTATATGCGTTTGTTAGAAATATTTCTTATTAGTCAAGAAAATTTTTTTAAAAATTTATCTAGTAATGAGAAAAAACTTTAATACATAAGCTATAAACATATTTTTATATTTTACATTATACAGACTTTGCAAAAAAAAATTTTTTTTTTTTTTAAAAACATTCGAATATCTAAAACACAAATATATATATATATATATATATATATATATATATATATATATATATATATATATATATATATATATATATAATATATATATAATAATATATAATATATATATATTATATATATAATATATATTATATATATATATAAATATGTATATATATATATATAATATATATAATATATAAATATATATATTAATAAATATATATATATATAATATATAATATATATAAATAATAATATATAAAAACAAAATATATATATATATATATATATATATATATATGGTTTATATCAAATAAATTTAATAAATTACTTTTTCAGAAGCTTAGCTCTGCCGCCAATATCTAAAGAAAATATATTTTTAACTTCAGTTATGACGTTGTCTTTTGAAATATTTTTCTACTTAAGAGTGTCATAAAACAATTTAATAATAATTAAAAAAAAATAAAAAATTATATCCCTGTACAAAAGCTTTTTATCTATGTGTCTTAAGGCAGATCTTAAATTGATTCATATTTTGTTTACCACAAAATATAAAATGTTTCATTGCTTCTAAACTTGCAAAGGAAAATCTCTCTTTTCATATTGTGATGTGATAATTAATCTGAAGTTGAACATTTTCAATTATTTCCAACTATAGGATTGAGCAAGATGCAGAACAGCAATTTGAAGTTCCTCCTTTGCTCTTCTGCCTTTGATCTATAAAATATATATATTATATATAGTAATATATATATATATATATATATATATATACATTATATAGTATATATAGTAATATATATATATATAATTATATATTATATATATATATATAATATATATATATATTATATAGTATATATATATATATTAGTGATCCACGGCTAATGAGCCGCATCTGCATCGGCACATTAAGATCCGCATCCGCATCCGCGCTTTGCCCTGCGGATGTTGCGCGGATGTTTATTGTTGAGATTTGATAAAGAATTTTATAATAAAAATACTTAAGATGAATCTGAAAAAGAGAATGAAAATGTAAATGAGTTGAAAGGCAATTCAAAAACGGCTTGATATTCCATATCTTAATTTTATCAAAGACATTCCAACTCGCTGGAATAGTACACTTCATAAGATGGAAAGAAGTATTGCTCAAAAACTAGAACTTCTCGCTTCGTACGCCAGTTCGTTATTCCAAAGTTAACAATCTAATTAATTTGGAAAATGACATTATATCACACTGCATTAAGCTATGAAACATGTGAAGAAACTACAAAAAAAATCAGCGCCACTACAGCTTCTGTCTCTTGGGTAATACCATTAATCTCAAAGCTCTTAAGGAAGCATTATGACCATCTTCAAATGAAAAATGATACGGTTTAAAAAGAATGAAAGGATGTAATTAAACTAGAGTA
This sequence comes from Trachelipus rathkii, assembly GCA_015478945.1. Taxonomy (NCBI): domain Eukaryota; kingdom Metazoa; phylum Arthropoda; class Malacostraca; order Isopoda; family Trachelipodidae; genus Trachelipus; species Trachelipus rathkii. Next base: position 28,210 of record JABUQX010077608.1, on the reverse strand, counting down.
GAAAAACGCTTTGTTTCTGTGGAAATTAATGACCTTTTTATACTTTGCAACTTACTTAGATTCTCGTTATAAAGCAAGTTTTTTTTAACGATATTAGGAACAAGTTAAAAATCGTTACTTTGTGTTGGCAGTTGAAAAACTTCAATCCGAACAGTTATTAATTCGCACCCATTAAAAGGAAAAACACGAAAATCTACAGAACCAAACACCTTCACAAGTAAATCAATAACAGGATTCACTGGAAGAATTCTACAGTCCAGTAGGATGAAGAAACACACGTCATTACCAAAAGATGTTAGTGCAAATGATTGAAAACTATCACCAGGAAAAACGATTAGATTCAAATGATGATCCAATCAGTTGTGGAGAAGTTAATCAAAATGTTTATCCACGCATTGAGTAAACTTGCAAGGAAAACTTCCATCCGAAAGTCTATTAATCAGCCATCCATTAAAAGGAAAAAAAATGAAAAAAATATTACAGAACCAACATCTTCTACAAGTAAATCAATAACAGATTCACTGGAAAGAATTTCTACAGTCCAATAGTGATAAAGAAACACACGCATTATCAAAAATGCAGTGCAAATGATGATTGAAAAACTATCACCAAGAAAACGACTAGATACAAATTCAAATGACGATCCGATCAGTTGTGGATGTTCAATTAAGCAAAGTTAAGCAAAATGTTTACCACGCTTAAGTAAACTT
>JABUQX010077608.1:20000-25000 GCA_015478945.1 Trachelipus rathkii | reverse complement strand
CCCTCAGTGTTGGAGGCTCGCACATGTCCAACCTATCCGAAAAAAAGCTGCTCTGATAATTCTAACTATCACCCTATAGTTCTCGTTTGTATTCTACCTAAGATCTTTGAAACCCTTCCCAACTCTCACTCTTTAGATCATCTGGAAACTCCTTCCGATCGCCAGTACGGCTTTCGTCACTCAAGGTCTACTGGCGATATACTTTCCTATCTAACCGATTTATGGTTTTTCGCTCTTAGGAACTACGGGGAGATTTGCGTGGTGGAGCTTGACATATCCAAAGCATTTGACCGAGTATGGTACGCGTCACTGCTCTCCAAGCTTTCCTCCTTTGGGTTTCCTCCTTCTCTTTTTTTACTTATGTCTAGCTTTCTTTCAAATCGCTCTATGTCGGCTGTTGTTGATGGGGCGACTTCTTTTTCTGTCCCAATAGTGGTGTTCCTCAGGGTTCTGTCTTACCTCCTACTTTTCATTAATGATCTTTTCACTTGCACCTCTAACTTTATTCACTCATAAGCCGATGACTCGACCCTTCATTCTTCAACTCATATCAATTCTGCTCCCTCTTTTACTTCTAGAATTGCCTAATTGTCTTAATCTTCCGTTTCTAATCTCACTGATCTTGATAGAATTTCTGGATGGGGTCATCTCAACCTTGTGAAATTCAATTCTTTAAAACCTAACTTCTACAAATCTCCTCCAAAACACCTTCTAACTTTCCTATCTCTTTCGGGGGTTTCCTCGTCTCTCCTGTTGACAATATAAACATCCTTGGCCTTAACTTAAACAAAAAAATGTCTTGGAAACCTCACATCACAACGGTTGCTAAGGCGGCCTAAAAGAAACTGGAAATTCTGTTTAGACTGCGAGACTTTTTTTCCTCTTCTCAGTTGCTCCAGCTATACAAGGGTCTCATCCGCCCTTGTATAGAGTACTGCTCTCATATCTGGGGGGGGGGGTCTGGTTTCACCCAGCTTTTGCACAGGGTCGAGCCAAAGGCCAAAAGGCTTATAAACTGTTCTGTACTTTCCAGCTCACTTTCTATAGGTACCGCAGGAGCAGGTGCTCGAGGGAACTTATCACTCGCGTACCACCTTTACGAAGCCCTCGTAGCACAGGGGGTGCTGTATCTACGCACGAGTTTTGTTGTTGACATTGGTAACTCCAGACTAGTTCGCTGTGTGCTTCCTTCTTTCCCACACATCTGTTCCGTGGAATTCTCTTCCATCTTCTGTATTTCCTGCTGAATTTAATCTCCTTGTGGCGAGCTGCCCTTAGTGGTAGTTTTTGTTTTGTTTGTATCATATTTATATTTAATTTGGGGTATTTTTTAATTTTGTCATGTATGAGGGTGTTATGAAGGGGGAGAATAATTGTTTTTTAGTGAGTGGTGGATGTTCTGTCGACTTCAGTAGATAGTAGTTTTCTTTTCAACAAGGTCCTTATTACCTTCGTTTTCCTTGTTTCGCGACATCCATCACTCTATCATTTTTGAATGAAATGAATGTGAATGATTGTAGATTGATTGATTTTTCATGTATATATTTTTTCTTTCTGTAGGAAGTATTAATTAATATTTTTGAGATTTTATGTTTTGAAGTGAAGCCAGTTGGAAGTTTTTGTAAAACTAATTGATTGTTGGGATCCTGTAAATTGGTGAAGAGGTTGCTATTCTGTGGAACCTTTTTCTTTCGGATGTGGAATCCTTCTTGGGTTGCAGGTACTGATTTAAGGTTTCTTTTGCTTTATTTATTATTGTTCTTATAATGATTAATTACTATACATTTAATTTTTCTTATTAATCTTTTTTATGAGTATTATTAATAGTAGATTTTTGTCCTGTTTTTTCAATAGAGTTGAAGTATTGGTATTGGTACTGATGCAAGGGTAAAGGTTTTGTGTCCCTTTCGGAATTTAGAAGTAGAAAAAAAAAACTGGACAATAATATTGGCCAGGTAAGACTTTTTGTTGATTGTATTTTTATTTTTGATTCTTTTGATCCATGATTTAATTAATTTAATTGTTTCTTGATATTGTTACTTAATTTAATAAATTCACCTAACGTTTTTAATAATTTGATTTGATTTCATGATGTTCTTTAATAATTTTTCTAATGATTCATTTAATGATTGATGTAAAATTATTGTTTAACTTATAATTTACTAATTTCTTCTATTTATAACTTATTATTTTCATTTTTTCTATATATTATGTCATGTTAGGATTTGTTTATTTTTGTCTCATTTCAGTTTTTTGGGGGACTTCATTCGTTTTGAGGCTGTTATATTTTTCGGGTACCTGATTTCTTTGGACTGTCATTTTTTGAGGATTTGTGTATGTGGGATCCATATTCTTGTGGCTGGATTTTGTCAGCGGAACCAGTAATCAGTAATTGTATATGTAAAAAGACAGAGAACCTGAAGGTTAAGGACTGTCTAATAAAAGGTAAAGTTGATTTCAGAAATTAAAATAAACAAGAAAATCAATTTTGAAAACCTTACAATACAGTTAAAATAGAATAAAAAGGAAATTAGAAAGACTATTTGAAATTTAAAAAGGAAAAATTAAACTAAAGAGGAAAATACGGATTTAACAAGTTTCAACTGAAAATAAAATAAAATTGAATTGTAACATTTTAGAAAAACTTACAAAGTGAAAAAAGAAAACGGGAAAATATTTATGAAATTAGAAAACATTTGAAAATTTGAAATAAAAACAAACTTAAATTAAAAGTGTAGTTACCATAAGTTGTGACATTAAAACGTAAGACGTGAATAAATTTGAAAAACAAAGGGTGCCATACATGATAAAATTAAAACGTAAAACCCATATTTCATAATTGACAATTTCGTTATATTTGATATTTTTTATTTTAATTTGAATTTATCGTTTATTATATGTTTATAAAATTTTCATATGTTGTTAGCGTATAGTGTGGTTGTAGTATATGCGTATACTGTATATCTGTGTTGGATTGTGATTTTGTATTTGGTACCGTGTAGCAACTTGGTTAACTGTAATGGTATTGGAATACTTGTATAATTTCTTGTAATATTAAGTAGTATTGGATTTTACTATATAATTGGTAAAAAAATTTTAAGGTGTATGTGTCTTCATTTCTATCCCCTATATTTCTCCTGGAAGACAGCCTCACGACCATTTAATTTCAGATTTTGTAGGTTTATTAACGTAAATCTGCTACATATTTGTGGCGCCAAACGTGGGGCTGCTCGGAAGGATAGGTGAAAGGACGTAGTGTAAGGTAGTAAAAGAATAAAAGTAAATAAAAAAGAGTAGTGTAAAAATGGCTATGAATGAGGAATTGCGGGTGGAGGTGGAAGCTATAAGGAAGCTTTACGAAAGAAAGAGAATGAAGAATTGATTGAGAAGGTGAGAGAATTGACAGAGGGAATGAGAGATGGAGAAACGAATGGAAGAGAAAATGGCTACGAAAATGGAGGAAATGATGAAAAAAAGGTTTGCTGATGGGATTGGAGGGATCAGAATGAATGGAACCCGACAAAGGGTGACCTTTACTCCAAAGGTAGTAGTAAAAAGAAAAAAGGATCCTCAATTTAAAGCCTGCGTCTGTGCTCATATGCGTAATTTGCGCTAGAGGGTTTGCTGATGGGATTGCAGGGATCGGAATGAATGGAACCCGACAAAGGGTGACCTCTACTCCAAAGGTAGTAGTAAAAAAGGAAAAAAAGATCCTAAAATTTAAAGCCTGCGTCTGTGCTCATATGCGTAATTTGCGCTAGAGGGTGAACTTTTGAGCGTACTACACCCTCCTTGAATAGGGCTTTGCCTGTGAGTTGTGGTGACAACTGTAAAAAAAAAACCTGTTTAGAGGCTGTTATATTTTTCTGGTACCTGATTTCTTTGGACTGTCATTTTTTGAGGATTTGTGTATGTGGGATCCATATTCTTGTGGCTGGATTTTGTCAGCGGAACCAGTAATCAGTAATTGTATATGTAAAAAGACAGAGAACCTGAAGGTTAAGGACTGTCTAATAAAAGGTAAAGTTGATTTCAGAAATTAAAATAAACAAGAAAATCAATTTTGAAAACCTTACAATACAGTTAAAATAGAATAAAAAGGAAATTAGAAAGACTATTTGAAATTTAAAAAGGAAAAATTAAACTAAAGAGGAAAATACGGATTTAACAAGTTTCAACTGAAAATAAAATAAAATTGAATTGTAACATTTTAGAAAAACTTACAAAGTGAAAAAAGAAAACGGGAAAATATTTATGAAATTAGAAAACATTTGAAAATTTGAAATAAAAACAAACTTAAATTAAAAGTGTAGTTACCATAAGTTGTGACATTAAAACGTAAGACGTGAATAAATTTGAAAAACAAAGGGTGCCATACATGATAAAATTAAAACGTAAAACCCATATTTCATAATTGACAATTTCGTATATTTGATATTTTTTTATTTTATTGAATTTATCGTTTATTATATGTTTTATAAATTTCATATGTTGTAGGTATAGGTGTGGTTTGTAGTATATGGTATACTGTAATATCTGGTGGTGGATTTGGTGATTTGGTATTTGGATACCGTGTAGGGTAACTTGTATAACTAGTAAGTGGTATTGGAATACTGTATGTAATTTCTTGTAATTATTAAGTAGTATTTGGATACTATATATTTTTGTAATAAATTTAAGGTGTATGTGTATGTCATTTCTATCCCCTATATTTCTCCTGGAAGACAGCCTCACGACCATTTAATTTCAGATTTTGTAGGTTTATTAACGTAAATCTGCTACATATTTGTGGCGCCAAACGTGGGGCTGCTCGGAAGGATAGGTGAGGGGACGTAGTGTAAGGTAGTAAAAGAATAAAGTAATAAAGTAGTAGTGTAAAAATGGCTATGAATGAGGAATTGCGGGTGGAGGTGGAAGCTATAAGGAAGCTTTGAAGAAAGAGAAGAGAATGAAGAATTGATTGAGAAGGTGAGAGAATTGACAGAGGGAATGAGAGATGG
>JABUQX010077608.1:0-10000 GCA_015478945.1 Trachelipus rathkii | reverse complement strand
CATATTCATATACACATACTTATATCCACACCCCGTTACTTCAAGATAACATCTTCCCAGACATCCTTAGCCCGTATATTACATATTGTGTGGGGAGAAAAAAATTTTGCCGACATCGCATGTCCTGCCGTGTCGCTAGAAGGCAACTAAGTGATCGGTGGTAGTTGTTGGCTGCCACTACCAAACTTATCCTTTGCCAGGAAATGCAATGCAGTTGTCTCAGAGAAGGTCGTGATCGCCCTATCGCCGTTCTATCTTTCGGCGAAAAACTTATGAATCGTATGAAACATGAATGTCAGAGGAATTAAATGTTGAGGAAGAGACCGGTGATGGAGTATATAGAGAGGCAGATTTGATTTCTAAGCTGTGACTGAAACCAAAATGGAAGGAAACGTGAAAATGAGTTGGTGTGTGTGAATGTGTTTGTTTGGTGTGGAAAGAATGAGAGGGTGTGATAGGAAAGATTTGCAATTACTGATGAGTGGGACTTGTGTAAGAGCTATGGTAGGTTTTGTGTGTGTGGAGTGCTAGAATTCTAAAAGGTTAATTTTAATTTTTTAATAGGTTAAAAGTATGTGTGGTTGCGACATATGGCCCATCTGCAGAGGTAAATGTTGAGGAGTGCGATTTTCTTGCATAATCTGAATGATGTTTTGGATGGGTGAGTAGGGGATTTAGTTCATTTGTCAAATAATTTGGCCCACGCTAATTTTTTTTTTTACAGTTGTCACCACCACTCACAGTCACGAGGCCCTATTCAAGGAGGGGGTGAGTACGCTCAAAAAGTTCACCCTCAAAGCGCAAATTACGCAGATGAGCACAGACGCAGGAACTTTAAAGTGAGGGAGATTAAATTCAGCAGGAACATACAGAAGATGGAAGAGATTCCACAGAACAGAGGTGCGGGAAAGAAGGAGAGCCACCACAGCGAAACTAGCCTGGAGTTAGCAATATCACACAGTACAGCACTCCTTGTGCTACGAGTGCGTCTGGAAAGGTGGTGGTACGCAAATGATAATTCCCTCGAGCACCTTGCCTCTAGGGTGCCTACTAGAATAAGATAAAGCACCAACAGAACAGTTTATATTGCCTTTTGGCCTTTGACTCGACCCTATCCAAAAGCCGGGGTGAAAACCACGAGAACCCCCACCCCCAGATATGAGAGCAGTACTCATTACAAGGGCGGATGAGACCTTGTATAGCGGAGCAACTGCAGGAAGAAGAAAAAAAAAGTCGTTGCCAGGTCTAAAAACCGGAACTCCCAGTTTTCTTTGAGGCCGCCCTTAAACAACGTGTGACATGAGTTCCAAGACATTTTTTTGCTTATGTTTAAGGCCAAGATGTTTATATTGTCAACAGGAGAGACGAAAGACCCGTCAAAGGAGATAGGAAAGTTAGAATGCTTTTTAGAGAAGGAGATTGCAGAAGTTGGGTTTTTAAAGAATTGAACTTTCACAAGGTTCAGACGACCCCCATCCGAAATTCTATCTAGATCAGCGAGAATAGAATGCGAAAGATTAAGACGAAGCAATTCTAGAAGTATAAGAAGGAAATGAAATTGAAAATGAGTTGAAGAATTGAAGAATGAAGGGTCATCGGCATATGAGTGGATAAGAGTTAGATGTGTAGGTGAGAAGATAATTAATGAAATAAGGAATAAAGTAGGAGATAAGACGAACGGTGAGGAACACCACTATTGACAGAAAAAGGAAGAATCGCGATCCCATCAACAACAGCGAATTTAGAGATTGAAAGAAGCTAGACAAATAAGCAAAAGAGAAAGAGGAAAACCCAAAGGACGCTAAGTTGTTGGAGCAGCCAATCGATGCGTGCCATACTTCGGTCAAATCTTTAGATATGTCAACGCCACCACGGCAAGTCTTCCCGTAGCTTCCCTAAGAGCTGAAAAAACTATAATCGTTTAGATAGGAAAGTATATCACCAGAAGAACCTCTAGCGCTGAAAGCCGTTACTGTGCTATCAGAAAGAAGGAATGAGTTTCCAGATATTCTAAGAAGTGAGAGTGAAGAAGGGTTTCAAAGATCTCTAGATAAGAAACAGTGAAAGCTATAGGACAATAGTTGAAGGATCAGAGTGGTTTCCTTTTTTTTTCTGAATAGGTTGACATGTGCGATCTTCCAACACTTGAGCGGAAAGTGCTGTAGTATTGAGACATAGGAGTATAGTTGAACGAGGGCGGGGATAGCACGGAAAACACACTCCCTCAAAACTTGGGGAGGGATGCCATCTGGGCCACCCGTATTCCTATCCTTCATAGATTTCAGGCCTATGCACCAGATCAAATGTAAATCACAGGCAAAGCCATAGGACACCTGAGAAGAGAAGAGGAGAAGAGAAATGCCAGAATCGTTCAGGGTTGGGAGTTAGAGGAAAATAGGGAGGCCGAAGACATTGGCCTTTTCATTGAGAAATTAACAACAGAACCATCAGTGGAAAGGAGATTTACAGAAGTTGCTAGAGATGTTTTTGGCAAGAGGCCAGGAAAGATTTGTCAGTAGAAGAACCAAGGAAGTTAGCGCACTTTCATTTAATGAAAAGCAGCTTTGCTCTACGAAGAGTATCCCTGCAACGATTACTAGCTGAATGAAAATTTGGCGAGAGTGATAGCAAGAACAGAATTTTTCCACACCCGATACCACTATCTCTAGCCTGAATGCGCCCAGAGAACCAAGCACCATCGAACCATGGTTTATGAGGAGAAAGAAAAGATTTAGTTGAGAAGGAATGAAACTTGCTAGTGCATCAATGATTACAGCTCGCCTCTCTCATCTTTTAAAATATGTATTACATCCATCGTATTTCCTAACTGAGGTAGCCCAAATTTGCTATTCATCTGCAAACTTGTTAGAAACCTTACATTTTAAGTCCCTGGTCTAAAATTTTATACATATATGAAAAACAGCCACTTGACCTAAGAAATCGTTTTACGGACCAACAAACAGTCTCCTCATTTCCATTAATAAATGCTTTTCATATTCATTAATTATTTTATTATTATTACTATTATCATTTTATATTATTATTATTATTATTATTATTATTAGAGATTAGAGAACAAAAATTTGATCGCTTAATAATTTATGGAGGTTACCCCTGACCCCCCTGCACAGCCTTGTACTTATATATATGTATATATAATATATAGATATATATATAGTAATAATATATATATATAGATTATATTATAATATATATATATATATAATAGCTATTATAGAATTATATATATAACAATAATTATAATATATAATATATATAGGAGTGCAAAGTTGGTCTAAATGGGTTAAGGCGATGCGTTCTTGCTCGCCTTAAGAAAACAGGACTCCTCTCAGTATTGGGTTGAGTCTTATTCGCCACGTGAACGACACAAAATTTGTCGTTAGTAGGAGTTTTCTGAAAATATTTACGTATTGCAAGTTTAAACGCATAGTGTATTTACACTGCTCTCAAACACACATTCACTACAAAACCCATAGCCAACACATTAACACAGACCAGTCTATTTCACAAACAAAAATCACTCTTCTCATGCTTCTCGCATTGAAAAGGCCGCCATACTAGGATGCAAACCCACGCCTTACGGTGGCAAGCATTCCGACTACGTCGCGCTGAAGCAGGACCTGCTATCGGGCCTAAATATTTCCTGCACCTTCCACTTGGTCAGAAAACCATACAAATACTTTCCCTGACCAATTACCTCGGGATTAAGAGGCTATGTGGTAATAATAAAAAAATAAATAAATAAATAAATAAATAAATATATATATAGTATATATAGATATATATATATATATATATATATATATATATATATATAATTAAATAATAAATATTATAGAGAGAGAGGAGAGAGAAGAGAGAGAAAAAAAAAAATTTAAATAATTTTTTCAAATAATCGTCATCGTGCAAAATTTACTATCGTCATCGACAAAATTTCATAATCGTCCCATCACTTAATAATAACTATATATATATATATATATAATATATATATATAATATATATATAATACCGTTAGAACTATGAGTGATTGACGAACACAAGGCAGTGAGTGAGATATCTATGGCTATTGAGAACCCACTCCACAAAAGTCATTGATTTATGCTTAAATTAAATGAAACCTAACTGAATAGATAGGACAATCATTAGTATAATTTTTTTTAAATCTTTGAAATTTGCTACTAAAAAATTTTTTTTTTTTTTAAATTTAAAAAACCTGCAATTTTTTCAAATTTTTTTTACAAAAGATGTGTAACTGCAAAACTAAAAAAGTTCACGACCAAGATAATTTTAAACAAATTCCTGGAACCTTTTTTAATAAACAGAAACCTTAATTTCATAGGTAGGTACATTTTATGAGTATTTTTTAGAATTTTTTTTGGAAGGGGAAATTGAGAACGCATATAAAAAAGTTTTGGGGCTATTGAGAACACCTAGTTCAAATTTATTTTTTAGGTTTTTATGTATTAAAGCTTTAAAAATATTGAAATATGAAGTTATACATATATTTATAATGTATCAATGCATATATAAATATACAGCATAATACTAATATTATTTTATTTTTATTTTTTTTATGGGAAGAAAGATGGTGAGATATTATAAAAGAAAGACTGAAAACAAGATACCCTATTCTGAAGAGGATATTGCAAAAGCGTTGATAGAAATTGAACAAGGCATGTCAATGAAAGGCAGCATGAACTATACAAAATTCCTAAAACATATCCCTACTCTAATCTATATATTTCCGACTATCACACTCACAAGGATTCATATAATCATAATTAAATTATTTATTAAGATTTTATTATTATTTAATTTATTTATATATTATTCATTATATATATTATTTTTTATTTATATTGATTTTTGGTGTTTTTTTTTTGTATTATGTAATTTCTCTCAAGAGGATTATATAGTTACCCTTATAAATAATATTGGAGAAAAAAAATTAATAATAATAATAATAGTTATAATATATAATAATAATAATTACACTTTTTTCATTATGTATTATAATATTTTATATTGTTAATATACATTTTATTTATATTATATTCATAATAAATCTGAAGAAATAGTATGAAGTCAATAATAGGATAATCAAAATAATAAATATTTATTATAAAGTGTCAAATCAAATTTATTTGAAAATTAATATGCATATTAGTACTTGCATTTAATATACATTTTATTGATTATATATATTTATATCCTGTATATATATATATTATCTAATAAACACACGTTTCCATTATGGATTATTCATTACCTATCTATATTGCATTATTATTATATTATAATTATTATTTATTATGATTATATTATTATTATTAATTATTAAATTTTTAACTTTCAAAATGATGGTTTACCATTTTTTTTTTTTGTAACTTATTTTTTGATCAAAAAAGAAATTTTTTGAAATTAAAACTTTTCCAAAATAATATCTTTTAATATCCCACACTTTAATAGTTTATAAAATTTATTTTTAATTTTAGGGGGGAAAAAAAATTTTAAAAAGCTTTTTATTTTGAATTATAGTTTGGCGTTCTCAATTGCCCCCGACCCCAAAATTTGCGGGGTGATTGAAAACAGTGGTGTTTTTAATATTAATTATTGAATTAACATAAATTATTTTCGTACTATGAACATTGTCTCCAATATTTATACTTTTAAGTTAATGTTACTTCAGATATTTTAGGAAAATATGAACCATTATTTTTAGTACAGATATACTTAGCACAGTTGTTGCTCCTAGCTGAAAATCGTTCTTCAAATTCACCCCATTTACGATTACATATATATATTCTCGCAATTTTATACTCAGTACAGTTATAATTATAATATTATAATATAACGGAGATATATACGGTATATATATACCTTTACGCTATGTAGGATATATATTATCTCATACCTAATGGTTTCAGTATATTATATATATTCTAATAAATTACACCATCCTGACTATATCTAATTCTGCTCAATCAATACTACTTAGGTTCTTTATATCCTAACTTATTATCTTCCTCTCATCAAATCCTTAGTTACATCTCTTATCCTCAATATAATCACTGACTTCACCATAAATACAATCTCGTACTACGTACAATCAATTATCTCCATCTTACACAGAGACTCCATAGTCATTATATTATATACTATACTATATTTTATATAATATAATATATATAATATATAATAATAGTATATATATATCATATATATATCATACGTGGGTTCAAGTACAAGTACTTGTACTTGACCCCAAGCTTTTTGATAAACTTGTACTTGCAGTTCTAAAAAACCATCTGTACTTGTACTCTGCACCTCTTTACTTTGAATTTGCAGCAAAGTACTTGCACAGTACTTTTGGACTGCCAATAACTTTTTTTCATTCTTCTCTTCATGTAACGACATCACTTCTTCTAATGTATTCTAATAAATCTCCATTATGAATATAAAGTATATATATATAGTAGTATATATATATATATATATATATATATTATATATATATCTATATAATAGGTATATATACTATTTGCAGTTTAGACTTACTTTCCAATGAATTCTTAACGTACGTTACGTATCATAAATAATATAATCTATTCTCCTATATTAATACCATATATATATATATAGATAAAGCGATTATAAACCAAAATGAATTTGAGAATCATTTTAAATTATCCATATAGCCACTATTTCGCGGTAAAAATCACTTCTTCCGAGTTTCATATATGACTTTTGACAAGCCTGATGCATTATACGTAATATAAAAAGTTTAAACCACAATATATAATAAAAATCAATTTATAAATGTTAAAATCCCAAATATAAAAGTTGAAATAAATGACCATAAATTACTATACACTAATACATCATCGTCCAAAATAATAATGTGGCCTATTAATGAGTTCTCCATTATTTGTAAACAAAACCTCACTTCAGTATTAAAGACTGTTAAAAAAATTTAATTTTTCAGTTTAAGGCTTGCGTTTAAGAAGCCAACTATACAAGGATTACTAAGAACTGAGAATCGGGCATTCCTTCAGTCTTGGACAAAATGTCCAAAAATGTCGTTATCATGTATAATGTCAGTTTTTCTGAAGAGAAATGGCATGTATAGCTGAATAAGGAGGGGGATATGTAACGATGGTCTAGAGTTCTAAAGGAAATCGAAATTTCGACACTTCAGCAATACATATAGAAAAGCTTTTGTATGTGCTTTCTATGTTAGGTCGGACATCGCAAGTCACCGCACGAAATGAATATAGTTACTTATGAACATAAAGGAATGGGAGTTATCTTTAAAATTTAAAATATTTCCCAATTTTGTTTTCACTAAAAAAATATAAATTAAATTTAAACTGTGTAAGTTTGTTTTAAAACCACAATAGAGATTACGTCGAATTTGTAACTGATTCTCCACAGGAAACGACAACCTCATTACAAAACACCTTTGGAGCGTAATTTAGCCTGACATGGTCTTTTAAATGTTTGTGAAAGTCATTTTTGCAAAAGTGAGTACAATTATAATTCTGGGAAACCCATTCTTCAAAAATAATGTCTTACAGGATAACAAGTTCTTTTGTAAAATTAACTTAAGATGACGAAATTTTGTAACCCCCCCTGTTAAAAAGAGTTTTAATTAAAGTTGATTTTTAAAAATATGAAGAATGAAAGAATAAAATTGTCATCAATCCAGTAAAAGTATATAGCGAGATGGCTAGATCATAGATTTGAAAGTTGCGTACATCAAAGCGTTTATGGATGGATAGTTCGAAGATTGGAGCGAAGCAATAATAGTACCCTTCTATAAGGTAGGTGGAAAGGTAACTGTAGTATTTATAGCGGTAATTAGTTTATAGGAGTGTTGTAGGGAAAAATGGTATTTTTTCGAAAGAGTGTGTAGAGGGACTGAAGAACGATTGCTGCTAAGAACAAGAGCATTTAGTAAATGGTAAAGATTGTGGATCCAATCTTTACATTGAAACAAATGATGTGGAAAAAGGACGGAGGAAGAAAAATTATTAGGTTCATATGGGTTTGCACAGCGTATTGATAGATTAATAGGAAGCTCTATGGCAGTGGGTTACATATATTATGTGGTCAGCTTTGAAGAATCAAAGGTAGCGGATAACAATTGAAGCTTGGTGTAAGAATAAAATAGAAGTCGAAAGTGATTGGTTAATTATTAATAAGCAGAGTGACGATAAATGTGTTATGTCTCCTTTGCTATTCAATTTGCATATGGATGGGTTTAAGAAAGAATTGAAGGTGGGGGTGGCAGGGATTGGTGTTAGAATGATGGAGAATGAACGAGTGAGGTTCGCCTACCTATTAATGCTGATTGATTTAGTTTGATGTGGCGAAACCTGTAAGAGAATTGAGAGAATGTGGTTAGAGATTTGGGTAGGTGTAAAAAGAAAGTTGCAAAAGTAAACGTAGATAAGAGTAATATTATATGGTTGTGAGTAAGGACATCCTCAGTGTGAAGTTAGTTAATGGTAGAAACGTGCGATGCAAAAAACGGAATCGATGATGACAGTGTTAGTAGGAAATTTGTTGAAATTTAGAGTGGCTGTGCAATTAAATCGTTGGTAGATGTAAAGGACTAAGTCTTGAGTCGCTAGGGTCTTACTAGAGGGTATGTTGTTACCTGTGTTAAAGCTATAGTAGTGAGACTATGGCTGAATTTTAAGAGGCATTGATCTTAAAAGTACAAAATGTGTCAGATGACAAAACTAGGGGTTGTGTTAGTGAAAAGAATGGAACGAAAGTTATTAGAGAGTTGTTTGTGTGAAAAAGGTAAATGAGAGAATAAATGAAAGTACGCTGAGATGTTTTGGTCAAGTGGAACAAGATGGTATAGATAATAATATTGATTGGGTAACAGATGTATAGGTGTTGGTGGATCAACCGGGCTTGGAGACTGTAAAGAAGCCTCGGAGGAGAGAAATGAGAGGTGGCAAGGCAAGAGAAAGTTGCATAATCAGAGAGTGAAAGGTAGACAGTGTATATATTGTGACGGGGTATGTTGTAGTCCCACCTGCGGCCAAGGATGAACCCCACATTGACGAGAGCTCATAGTTGAGGGTCAATCGCGGTCCCGTGAAGCCTATCATGGGGTGGCAATTTTCTACTTCAAACGATTCTCACAAAAATGTATAAAGGGGCGAGTAAGTTGCAGCTTTCTTTCCGACTGAGCTTCATTTCTCTAACTACTTTTTTCCAGTCACTGTTACTCATCTTACACCCCAGTCTTAGGTGAGAGACAAGGTAGTGATGATGATGATGATGATGATAATGATATGATAACGATAATGATCATATATCATATATTATATATAATATAACGAATATATATATATATATATATATATATATATATAATATATATATAATATATATTATATATATATATTATATATATAATAATATATATATATATATATAGATATATATATATATAATAGTATATGTCAGATGCTGGTTAAAAAAAAAAAAACAAAAAATCTTTACTTTTGTTTTTATCTCCTCATACACATTGACATATGAATTGCTTATGGTATACATGTTATTGCAGGTTGGTATCTACGTGAAGGTTGAATAGGTATTAAGATTTTTTTTGTTTTTTTTTTAAATCCAAAAAACAAGATTTTTTCTTATACCCCAATTTCAAGTTGTAAAAGGGAAGTAAAAAAACAAAACAAAACATTGGGTAAAAAAAAAATATACTTTTCTAACTACTTCAATGCTTCTAGCGTTTTCCTGAGTGTCATGTACTTTCCTGAGTTATTTCACCCATACCCTTTTTTTAGTTCTTCTATGTACTTTCATGAGCATTTCTCCCTACCCCCCTTTGTTCTTAGCCTCATCATCATTTAAGGCTATATTTCAACTTTATTACTTTCATGGAGCATTCTAGCTCTTGAATCATAACTCAGGCCTACTTTCAGAGCTATATCTCTCT
>JABUQX010077607.1:15000-20000 GCA_015478945.1 Trachelipus rathkii | reverse complement strand
AACCTTTCCAATACTAAATTATTTTGAGGACCACAGTTTACTTAAGGTCCATAATAATAATAATAATTAATAATAATAATAATAATAACAATAACAATAACAATAACAATAACAATAACAATAACAACAATAATAATAATAATAATAATAATAATAATAATAATAATAATAATAATAATAATAATAATAATATAATAATAATAATAATAATAATAATAATAATAATAATAATAAAAATAATAAAAATAATAATAATTGTTATCTCAAAAGCTACAATTGTTATATAAATGTTATCGTTTAAAAATCGTGTTCTTTCAGATCTCAAAACTATTATAGAGTAAAATTTTAAATGGATAACTTTTTTATTTTAATGAACTAAAAGTCGACGAAATGTAATGAATGTTTTATATTATTATTATTATTATTATTATTATTATTATTATTATTATTATTATTATTATTATTATTATTATTATTATTATTATTATTATTATTATTATTATTATTTTCTCAATAATAATAATAATAATAATAATAATAATAATAATATAAAAATAATAATAATGATTAATTATTTTTTCTTTCAAATTTCAATAAATTTATTTCTATAAACTAAAAATAGATACTTCTTGAGAACCTCTTACTCTGTTTTATTTCATTCCATGTATTAGAAAATTATTTTAAAAACTAGGTAATTATATTTCTTAACATAGTGTTATTCATTTTTGCTGCTATGTACTATAGATGTATCGGATATCAAATTTTTCAAATTCGCATGCGGGGTTGTGAAAGCGGATGTCTAATTTTTCAAATCTGAGGATGCTGATGTCAAATGCTTCATATCCTCGGAAGCAGAAGCTTATTGGGAGTTTTTAAATTCCCATATATAATATAATATATATATATATATATATATAAATATATATAATATATATATATATATATATATATATATATATATATATATATATATATATATATATATATATATATATATATATATATACTATATATATATATATATATATATAGGGAAAGATGTAGGAATCTTAAGCAACGATGAGATTACTACATTAGGCACGTCTAGTATTAGAGAACATCCCCTTGCATTACCTCTTGAATTACGATGCAAAGGGACGCACTTACTTATTCCCATGCACTCATTTATTCACACACATCACACACTTGCTCAATACACTATCTTTCACCAGCTTGATAAAATGTCACAAATGAACAAAACCTCTGTTCCTCCTCCTACCACCACTTGGTTAGTTGACAGCCTCCGGTGGGTGGAGTTAATTTCTTCGCGGAATTTGGAAACTTCCTTTGGAACATGGTCTTCCATCTTCTTCAATTTCTGCAACATTGTCAACTTTATAATAATTTCCAATTTGTTGAACATTACCCCTCCTCGTCTAGACCTCCACCTCTTATTCTGAACCAAATATGTACTGAGGAATATGTACTAAGAGTCCTGATTATTTATCAAAACCTTACTCTGTTAGCTCCTACTGTCTATATCCTCAGTTTTCAGCTAAAGAAGGTTGTTGCGCTCTTGACTGGTTAATTGAATGGATCTCTGCAGGTATCAATTGTAATTCCAATATTATTTTTGAATAAGAAAAATATAGGGAAAAATATCTAAGGCTAGATGAAGTGATAAATACCCTGATATTTCCTCTGATATAAGACCACTATCCCATGGTGCAGAGCTTCCAACTTAAACCACCAGAAGCGTGGAGCTTAACCAAAGATGTCGAACCTTACGCAAACATATTAAGTGATGAAATAAAAGACCCATATTACCTGGAAAATACATATACTGATCCTCTTTTAAAATTAATCGATTAGAATTAAAGGATCTCGTTTGCTAACTAAACATATATATATATATATATATATATATATATATATAATATAATATATATATATATATATATAAATATATAATATATATATATATATATTATATATATAATTTATATAATATATATATATAAATATATAATAAATATATATATTATATATATATATATATATATATATAATATATATATATATATAATATATATATATATATATATATATATATAACAAGGATTAACTGTCATCAAGATTGGAAGGATGGAAATAGTATTAAGATGAATACTTAAAGTGTTTTCGGAGACAGACAGTCTAAAATTGACTAGTTCTTCTCCCAGTATGAGGAACTATCTAGCCGCAAAGATGGAGACTTTTCTAAAAGCCAGTTGACATACACAAGATTCTGAACTATGGTGTCTTTTAATAGACACCTCAATGCTTAGTTTGAAAGCAGGTATACTTCATTCCGAAAAATAGATATCCATCAATTACTGTAGCTTATGCTGCTCACATGAAAGAGTCATATGAAAATATGAAACATTTGCTGAGCAGGATTCAGTATGAGAAATATTCATATCATGTATGTGGATCTGAAAGTGAGAGAGCTTTTACTTGAATTGCAACAAAATCAGCACTAAATTCTGTTACTTCTTGTGCGAGGGGAACAGCAGGAATACTAAAAATTACTACATAAAAATTCGGTGACCAGAAAGAAAGTCACTAACTGGTGGAGAGAAGAATGTAGTAAATCAGCCACTCTTTAACATGAAAATTTTTATCTTCCACCATTACACTTAAAACTCCGTTTGATGAGTTATTATTATTATTATTATTATTATTATTATTATTATTATTATTATTATTATTATTATTATTATTATTATTATTATTATTATTATTATTATTATTATTATTATTATTATTATTATTATTATTATTATTATTTATTATATTTATTATATTATTATTATTATATTATTATTATTATATTATTATTATTATATTATTATTATTATTATATTATTATATTATTATTATTATTTATTATTATTATTATTATAATTATCATTATTATTATCAACTTATTATTATTATTATTATTATTATATATATTTATTATATTATTATTATTATTATTATATATTTATTATTATTATTATTATATTATTATTATTATATTATTATTATTATTATTAGTACATTATTATCATTATTATTTTCTTTTCGTTACCATGAAATCGTTTATTGAAAGCCATCCATGCTAATATTTTCAAACAAATAACAACATTAGATATTATGATTGTTCTAGAAATTTCTCATTCCATTGCAAACATTTCATAATTTACCAATTTACCATTCGCTAAAATAATAAAATATTCAATGTAATATTATTCTTTCATCATGACTGAAGATTTAATTCAATAATGGATTTTTAATAAATGAAAATTTAATTGAAAGATAAAAAAAAATAATAGAACTGTAATATTATGATTGTTATTATCAACAAACAAAATTCAACTTTTCCTGTTTAAATAAATTAAAGCCAATGCTTCCAAAATTACTCTTTTGAGCTTGCCTTCATTCACACGGATCACAACAGACGTACGGCAAAATTGGTGGGTCAATTTGTTCGGTGGTCAATTTGTTTGGTGGTCATAAGTTCTGTTAAAAGGCATGATGTTACCTTCATTAGATCATATTACAAGGTGAAATGAGTTTCGTTGGCGTTGCAAAGTTGTGGTGGATATCACCACACAAAATGGATTTCGAGTGATGAAGTTGGCTTGTGGAAGGTTCAGACACAAAACATGGCTGCCAAATATATATAAATATAGATATATATATATATATATAATATATATATATATATATATATATATATATATTATATATATATATATATATATATATATATATATATATATATATATAGTATATATATATATATATATATATATATATATATATATATATATATTATATATATATATATATAAGCCTTAAAAATCTGAGAAGTTACTGAGAAAGCGGCTCCTTTTTATTGATGATTCTACTTGAAGGCCAGTCTGCCCTAACCTGTCAACCAGCATCGGGCAAGAGTGAGAAGGTTAAATTGCCCATTCATCTGATGGTACCGAAGGGTTTTCTAGAAAAGATATACGGAGTATGGAATACTTAGAGAATGTATAGAATGCACCTTTGTTTTGCAGTCAGTGACCTAATTAATAGTAACCAAATCTACAATAGCCCTATATATATATATAATATATATATATATATTATATATATATATATATAATATATATATATATATATATATATATATTATATATATAAATTATAATATATATATATATATATATATATATATATATATATATAATATATATATATATTAGATATCTAATTTATTCACATAAATTTAAATTTAATATAATATATATATATATATATATATATATATATATATATATATATATATATATATATATATATATATATATATATATATATATATATATATATATATATAAAACATACACAACAGATATGGTCAGCATCCCGAAGAGGCCAGGCATGTAACTAAAAAACTATAACAGCTACAAGAAAATAAATATCATTTTATTAATCAGGAGACATTTTTACCAATGAAATAAAAAAAAAAAAATAAAAGCTTATGAATAATTTTAAAATTGCTTAAAAAATGTTGGGCGAAAAATTACGGTTTTTTGAGAATACGAAGTAGCTCGAGTACTCCGAGGGAGCACGCAAAGGTGCCAAATGTTGATTTTTTTTTTCACTAAAGAATACCCCACGGGTAAAACTTAAAGATGGACAGAGTCGGGGTTTCTCGGCCTACAGGGGGACGACGGGGGGACTCCCTCGCCCTCCGTCGGCTCGAACCCCCTAAAAAGGATATAAAAAGAAAAAATAACATATATTCTCCAAAGCGTAAACATTAAAAGTCAAACTATTTTGTTTTTGAACTCTTGCTCTCGTGAAGTAATGCAGGGATTCAAGGTCAATCACACCGTACGCTTGCCAGATCTAAGATTATACTAATATTTAAGGTGTTATTAATAAATATTAGAATAAAATATTTTTTTTTTTAGTTCATTCCATTATTACGATTAAAG
>JABUQX010077606.1:0-26432 GCA_015478945.1 Trachelipus rathkii | reverse complement strand
ATTATACTTATTATATTATGGTAGAAGGTGATTGATTCTGTGAAAGGAGAGAGGTATGTGGTAAGTAAAACTTTCTTTAAACACAAGATATTCATCGATAGTATACTAGAGTTGGTGTAGGTAGAGATGGTATCGAAATTGAAAAGTATGAATTATTTAGTGTTGTGTGAAAGAGATGTTGAAGTTATGTTTTGGATGTTAAACAGTTAGGGGTTTAGAATGGGGGATATCGGACATTATTGTGTGTTCCATGTTAAAATTAAAGTTAGTGGGGGCTTGGATGTAGAGGAAGGTGATACGAAAAAAAGAGTAGGAAAATTAAGAGTGAGAAGTTAAGGTGAGGCAGGACAATACAGGATAAGTTAATGTAAGGAGCGCTCGCTAGGTAAAACGGGTGAGTTATGTGACAAATTGATACTGAACAAATCTGGGGGCAAATGAAGGAAGCAATTGTTAGTAGGGCAAAGGAAGTATGTGGATGTGCTAAAGTAGGAAGTAAGAGTGTTAATAGTGAATTTGGTTGGAATGAAAGAGGTTGATGAAACGGTAAGGGTAAAAAAAAAGAAGCGTGGTTGAATGTACTAAAAGCAAATGATGAAGACTCAAAGAAAGATGCTTGGAATTATATTAAGAGGAAAAAAAGAAATACTAAAAGTAGATCCGTAGGAGAAAACAAGAGGTAAGTGAAAAGATGTATGGAAGGAGGATGAATGGGGACTTAACAAGGGAATAGAAGCTCTTCTGGAAGGAAGCGCGAAAGGTTAAGAATGTGATGAAATGGGTGTGAGAGGAGTGTGGAAAGAACACTTCGAAAATCTAAAGTTCAATGTGTTCAGATGGACAATCTTAGGGGTGTGCTAGGTGTGAGAAGAATTGATAAAAGAGGAATTGAACTTATTAGAGAGTATTTGGTGGTCGTGAAGAAGGAGTTAAATGAAGAAATAAATGAAAGTATGTTGAGATGGTTTGGTCATATTTGAAAGGATGATGGATGATAGTCGGTTAAGCGGGATTTTAATTTGTAAGGTGGGCGAGTGTGTTGGGAACCACCGGCTGGGGGACCGAAGAAAAAGTGGATTGAGTAATGAAGAGGTGAAAGTGAATGTGTGGTTTGATGGATGCAAGAAGGAATAGGTATTTTGGGGATGAGGTTATTTGTAAGGAGGAGGTAAGGGTAGAGTGAAAAAGTTGAAGAATGGTAAAATCTGCTGGTATAGATGAAATTACTGGTGAAATGATAAAGAACGGAGGCCGAGATGGTGATTTGATTGTGATTTTGGAAGTGTGTAAATATAAAGCGTCTATAGAGGTGTTATAGTTCCAAGTATTGGAGAGAGAGCGTTAATAGTACCTTATATAAGGGTAAGGGAGAAAAGGGAACTGTAGAATTATAGGGAAATTAGTTTATTGAGTGTTTGTAGGGAAGGTATATTGCTGGTATTTTGTTTGAAAGCGTCGCTCGAGTGACTGAAGGACTGTATTGGTGAAGAACGAAGGTGCGTTTAGGATGGTAGAGGGATGTGTGGATCAAATCTTGTACATTTCACAAGATGAATGAGAAAAATGAGGAAAGAAGAATAAATTGTTATTAGGTTTTATGGATTTGCAAACAGGCGTATGATAGAGTAATAGGGAAGGTTTATGGCAGGTGCTAGGGATATATGGTGTTGGTGGTAGGCTTCTGAATGGAATTCAAAGTATGTATGACGATAGTGAAGCGGTGTGTAAGAATAAATGTGTCAATGGTGATTGGGTTTAGGTATTAATAGCGGAGTAAGACAGTTTGTGTTATGTCTCCTTGTTATTCAATTTGTAATATGGATGGGGTATGAAAGAATTCGAGTGGGGATGGCGCAGGAAATGGTGTTAGAAGGGTGGAGAATGGTAGAGGGTGGCCCACCTATTATATGCGGATTGATTTAGTTTTGTGTGTAATAAATAAGAAATAAAGAGTTTGAGAGGATTCGGTAGAGAGATTTGGCAGGGTGTGTTAAAAAGGAGGGGTTTGAAAGTAAACTGGATAAGAGAAGGTTATGGGTTGTGAGTGAGGACACTCCTCAGTGTGAAGTTATGTTAGATGAGGAGGCAGCTGGGAACAAGTGTCTGAGTTTAAATATTTAGGGGTATATGTTGGATGAAAAGGGAAACGGACGATGCAGAAGTTAGTAGGAAAAGTTGTGAATTGGCAGGAAGTGGCTGGTGCAATTAAAATCGTTGGGTGAATGTTAAAGGACTAAGTCTTGAGGTGCTGCTAGGGTCTTACATTGAGGGTATGTTGCTTAACCTGTGTTGTTAATGTATAGTAGTAGGACTATTGTCTGGAATAAGAGTAATAAGATCTAAAGTTCAATTAGTGCTTCAGAACATGACAATCTTAGGGGTCTGTGCTTACGGTGTGAGAAAATTTGATTAAAATGAGAATGAAAAACTTATTAGAGAGTATTGTGGTTTGAAAGAAAGGGTAAATGAGAGAATACAATGAAAGTATGTTGAGATGGTTTGTCATATGGAAAGGATTGAATGATAGTCGCTTGGTTAAGCGGATGTATAGTGGGCGAGTGTGTTGGAACCGACCTGCTGGGAGACCGAAGAAAAGTGGATTGAGTCAAGTAAAGGAATGCCTGGAAAGGAGAGAAATGTGATTTTGGTAGAGGCGAGAAAGAACATGGTGTATAACAGGAGTCAATGGCGGGGGATTGTGAGGGTGTATGGTTGTGGCCCACTGGGCAAGGAATGAACCCTTACATGACGATCTACCATAGTGAGGTCCATCGCTGTCCCATGAAGTTTAGGGTGGATTTTTCTGACGCGAGGAGTCTCGCTAATTAATGGTACGAGGAGCGGGCGGTACCAACTCCGACGCCGATTTGATTCGGATAGACCAAGAAGAGGGCTTTCATGACTCATCAATTAGTTTGGTCAGTGGAAGATGCGACTATACAGGCTCAGCAAATGGAATTACTGAGAAAGATGAACGTAACTGCTTTTCTTTCCGAGATGGACTCAGAAGCGAACGCAGACATTCTGAGTAACGGATCGCACGAAAGAGATGATCTTGGGGAGAAAAAGAAGAAGAGACCCGATAAAAATAAAAGATGGATTGCCGATAGATATAAGCCCAAAAAAGAAAAGATATGATATAGATAGAGGAAAAGTAATTAAAGTATATAGACTTTAGATGATTATTATTATTATGTATATAGAGAATAGTTGTAAATTTATTATGTAATGTTGAATTGATATGTAATTATGATATGATAAGTGGAAAAGTGATGAGTTATTAATGGAGTGATTATAAATATGATAATTAAATTTATATATATATTGAGAATAATATTTATGTATTATTATATAGTATATATATATTGATATTATACTAATAAGTGAAACTAGATACGGATACAACAAGTATACACGATTACAAGAGGTCAGGAAATAGAAATATATAAACACGAATTCCTCCAAATAAAGAAATTTATTTATTCTCTTAATTTAATTAATAAATCATTTTTATTGTATTTTTCAGTAATTATTATTAACTCGTATTATTTGTATTATTATTAAATGGAAGGTGAAATTTATTGATACTAGTCACTTTATATTGTAAATTTTGATTTAATTTAATGCTTTAAGTATTATATTTGATTTAATTGTGATCTTAACCGGCTTTAAAACACCGGGTCCAAAATATTGATAGTATAGAGTATTATATGAACTAAAGAGTACAATCGCCTTAAAAGGTATAAGCATTCGTGATTACCTATTAAGTCTATTTCCTATTATCTTTTATAATCTATGTGCTGTGCGATTATAAACTTCTCCTACACCAATAAGTCATCTACTTCCTAATTTGCGGTACTCTGTCGAACGCCCGACGTCACTGGCCTTCATAGACGCGAGATCTGATTCCCTCCCACCCTTACCGACCTAATCGAAATCTCTGTTCACATGTCCCCCACACAGAATTATACTAACACTTACTAGTATCGTGAACATTAACTTATTAAAAAATAAATAAAAAAAATGGGCGAAAAAGCTAAATTTCGCCAATGTAGATTGCTAATTATAAGGTGCGCTAGCCATCATAACATAAATTTGTCTCACGAGTTCAGTTTTTCTCGATTATCTCAGCTTGAGGAGTTTAGGTATTTGAGCGGCGCATCGAACTTTCTAACTATCACCACCTTGTATCTTCATCTCTTAATCGCCATCTAGTCTATTTATTTTGTGTATAGCGAAATAAAATAGTTTTCTTCAAGCCCATTGCGTAATATTCTATTTCATCTATTGATAATATTCTTCATTTTAGCAATGACAGAACATTACACACCTTACTACCGATCTCTTCTTTATATACTCTTTATAACTGTCGAATAATCTATTATGAGTGCTTGAGTGCTCCGTAATTCTTATTCTTATTGTGTTCTTATTTACTCTATATCTCTGAATCCTTATAGCCGTGACTGGTTTTGCTTTTAATTAATGTGTAACCTCAATTTGTTGTGCAATGATTCCTAATTAAATGCGCTAAGCGGTTGTTATGCATATGTGCCTAACGATGATTTTTTTCCCCGTCCGTAGCTGTGTAGGGTTGTATCTACTTTTGGAGTTCTAGATGATGAGTTTTGTTCCAATGTTTGTGGCGCCTCGATAAGTATCGTTGTTTTGTAGAAATCCTATGAGACCATAAAAAATTTACTAATTAAGTCTCCGTGGATTATATTCCATGATACTCTCGTTTACTGTAGGAGCTATCGATTAATATGCGCTTCAACCTAACAAATATAGACTTGTGATGTTGATAAATCAATATTTTAGGTATGTTTTTTCTATATTTATATAATATATATATATATAATATATATATATATATTATATATATATATAATAATATATATTAATATTATAATTATATATATTATATATATTATATAATATATATTATATAATATATATAGCTAATATTATATATATATATATATATATATATATATTTATATATATATATATATATATATATATATATATATATATATATATATATATATAAATAAATATTGTAGATGTAAAACAATACTATATATATATAATATATATATATATATATATATATATTAATTATAATAATATAATATATTATATATATAAATATATAATATATGTGTGTTGTGTGGTGTGTGTGTGTTTAATTTTTTTTTGCAGTGTTAAATCTGCTTTCATTGATATTTATTAATGTATTTGTTGCGTAATGTATCATAGTTATTAACGACAGTGAGGGATAGTCGTAGTTGGTGTACGGTGTAACTTTTTTCCCCCGTAATGGTATCATTTGTATATAGACCTATCTTTAACATTTAACTTTAGTATCCGTCGGTGAAAGTGTTATTAACTAATTCGCCGTCTAGGGGTGTGCTCAGTTAATATAGATGTTTTTTTTTGTTTTTGTTTTTTTTTTTTTGTTTTTTTTTTTTTTTTTTTTTTTTAATCTTAAATACCACAGTTCTTGCCAATCTCGATTATTTCTTTTTTTTTAAACAATTTCTCAAATAGAATGAAATAAATTATAATTATTTATTCATACTTGTTTGCCATATACAAGTTTATCAGACAGGATGCAGCAATTATCGTTTGCTTTACACCTTTTTTTTTTTGTTGCTTTTTTTGTTTTTTAATATCTGCACTCTAATTTAATTAATAATTTATCTAATAAAATATACTTGACTTAACTAGGATTCTATGCTACTTGGTAGTGTAATTATATATAATATAATAATATATATTATATATATATATATTATATAATAGATTATATATATATATTATAATATATCACTATATATATAATATATATAATATATATAATATTATATATTAAACAAAAAATACAATTAAACAAAGTCGAAAGTAGCAATACACCGCCCATATATATATATATATATATTATGGGATGGGAAATGTACATTTAGAATCCATTTTTCATATTTTGCTCTACTTTTTCCATCCAATAACCCATCCTCCCACCCTATGTAACCCATCGATCACCCCAAGCCACCACTCTCCTCTCTCCCCTTCCCCACCTTTTTCTTCGCTTCCTATTTGAGAGGATCCAATAAACTCTTCACGGAGAAGAAACCTGCTTCTTCTTCTTTCTTCTTCTTCTTCTTCTTCCACGTTTTCTTCGTGTTCCTCTTCTCCTCTGGAAGAGCTTTTTGGAGTCGGACTTTTGCTTGGCCAGACTTCTTTATTATTGCTATTTTCTTTTCAAAATAATTTACTCCTCTATTTGCATATTCTCTCTCTCTCTCCCTCTCTCTCTCTCTCTCCTCTCTCTCTTCCTCTCCCTCCTCTCCCTCTCCCTCTCAGGGATAATATATATATATATATATATTTATATATATAATATATATAATATATATATATATATTATAGTCATAACCCCATCTAATAATAATAAATGGCTTTATATTTATAATAAGTATTTCTCAAGACACAGCCGGGTAGGTAACATTTATTTATCTAAATTAGTCATCTATTCTCTAAAGATAATGTATAATATACTCATAGTTGAAATATAATAATCTTCTGTGTGAACAAAGCCAAGAAGATGGATGCAAAGTTCGAGCGAAGAGTAGGAAGAGCGCGACTTATCCCTGATTCGTCATTGGAGGAATGAAGAACACTGCGAAGAACATGTCAGTGATACCTTTGAGTGATTAACTTTTAAAATACTGAGGAAGAGGAGAGATTAAAAAATGGAAGTGGAAACTGAAATAAGCTCATAATAAGTCGACCTGCTCGATTTTCCTGCGCGATCTCCTGGTAAGAGTCCAGCTCGAAAAACCAATTCCTTTTGCCCGACAGCCCCCTTGATCTCCCAAATTTTCCAGTATGAATATATCCATACTTCGATGTGCATTATAAGTTATTAACCTAGACTGTTGCCGTCTTCAAACCTTCTGTAAGATAAAGACCTGCCTCGCCTCAAACGAAAAAACGATAACACTTCGAACGTCTTACTTTTATCTATGATTTATTATTTCGATATTATTATTGACCATTATCAATAATTCTTGTTTAGTCAATTGGACATATGTTGTTTTGATTTAGTTAGATAAGAACTTATCCCTTTGGGTATTGTAAAAATGACTTTTTGCTTCAGCTTGGAGTGTATGAAAGTCCCTGCGTGAGGTTGTTCGCAAGCTCATAACTAGTCCTTATTTAATTTCTCCTAAGCATGGTATAATAATAATGAAGTATCATTTTCCTAAATTACTCTTCTCCTTAATTCAAACTAATAGACTAAAACCCGACCTTGTTAAATGATTTAAATACTCATGTTTGATGATCTAATGTTAAATAATTTATATATAATAATAAGGGTTTTTATTATACAAATTAAATTACTTACGTCTATCTAAAGAAACCTAAGTAAGATAACTCGAATTAATTAATAAGTACTTAAACTTTATTATTTCATCCTTGGAAGAATACTTTGCAAAAAAATTAAAATTCTACTGAAAAATTATTAATAAATTCTTTTCTCAGTAGAATATGAGATATATAAAATATGAAGACAAAATAATATTTTTATTTTGGTATTCTCTATTTCTACAATCATTTGCATATTATATATAATATATATTATACCAGCTAAAACAATATCTAACCAATAATAAAATATCAAATAATTAGAATAATTAAATTAATCAAATAAAGAAAAAATAAAATTTATAAAAATTAGGTCTAACGATGCTATGATAAAGTATCTTTATTCTTCATCATTCTTTCACCCATTATATGACGGCCACACTCAATTAATCTAGACTTAGTTTTACTTTACTTATGCTAAAGTGAACTGATAATTTCTATATATTACACTTCGACCATATACCTTTTCCTACTAAGGAAATAATGGACGATTTACACCATATACCAGCACAGTAGCTGATAATAAAGAGGGAACCTTCCCGCCATTGTGCGTCGATGGTAACCCTGAATATATATCTAGATGAATCAGTATATCTCTATTTTTATCGTCTTTAATCTTTTACGATATACTTAAAAAATTAGCATTAAGTTAATCGAAATAAGTATCAATGCTTAGAATGAAGTATTAAATCCTCATGATTGCACCCTAATAGCTCAAATATATCTCCAAATATCTAGACTTTATATCCTAATCTGCCTGGCATACTCTCAAAGAATATATTTCGGCTATTGTAACCTAAAGAATACTGAATTATAAGTGTTAATATTAATTAATTCTATATTCTATACTTTTATTTCTATTTATCTCTAATTTGCTTTCGGTGAATCTTTTTTTATGTAGCATTAGATACATTAGTTAGGAATATAAGCTCATTCGACAGAATCTTGACACAAATACCATATTTAGATTTTTTAATACATTTCACTTATCTTATCAGATTTTATCCTTATCTAGTGGGCTCATTACTTTCTGTTTCTTGTTTTTTTTTACCGATCTTTTTTTAATGGTCTTGTATCCGAATTTTATTCTTCTGTTGATAGGTAGATAACAGAGATTGTATATTTATGACGGCCTAATCACAGATTCAATTTTCTAATTTAATTAAAGAAAACTAATTATTTATGTGTGTAAATTATGTATAATAGTTCTTTCCTTCTAAAATACCTAACATTTTTATTTATATTGATATTATTATAATAAGTGTTTACATAATATTAATTTTATATTTTAATTACTTCATTATTTATTTTTATTATTTAATTTTTTATTATATAATTATATTTTATTTATTTAATAACTTTTTTTATTATTGAATTCTTTTTATTATAATATCATAGACTTTTTAATTTTTATTTATCAGTACTGTTTACATTATTAATTATTTATTATTTATTATTATATTATTATATTAATAATATATATTATTAAATAATTTTTATTTATATTTTTAATATATTTTATTAATGATCAATCAGTTATTCATTTTAAAATAACCTTTTTTATATTAATTTTGTAGTAATTTATGATACTGACTCTCAATCTCACACCAGTTATTTACTCATTTTTGTATTTTTCTGAATATGTGTGAAGTTTCTTCCCCTAGTAGTACAAAGCAATTAAAATTAATCTTTCATATTCATAAGCTAGGAATGGTGACCCTTTGAACTCAAATAAACCTCTCTCTAATTCTCTAAAAATATTAATATAAATTTAAACAGAGGAAAAATAATGAAGTTGTTTTCCAAGAAAAAAAAATAATAAAATTCGAGTTATTTCAATTCATACTATCCTAACACACTATAAAATATGTTTCTTCGAAAACACTAAAGATTCAACCACACTTATGGTTATGTCCTTAATATTCTTGGATTGCTTATATGTTCTTGAAATATTCTTTATTTAGAAATATTCAATTACTATTATATTTTCTTTCTAAAAATACAAGCCTCTTTTAAGATAGTTGCAGAGTTGATTTACTCGATGAGACCACCCTTCAAGAACTATTCTTGGCGGTCATATACCTAGCCCAACAGTACTTGCTTCGTATGTCTACTTAATTCAACGCAAGTGCGATATGATGAGATTCAAAGATATCATTACTCCCCCTTTGATGTGAACTTTCAACACTTCCCTGGCGACATGAGCTAGTAACCTGTGGCCTATGTCTAAGCATGTCCCGCATGAATTCCGATTCCCGACAGCTCGACCGATTAGCGACCGATATGAACTAATTAATACAAAGCGTCTGAAGAAATGTGCTCTACCAGTGGCTATACCCGGCTGGAACTCCCACAGGTTTAACTTGACTTGACCTGGTCGTAGCTGTTCTCCGTGTTATTCACTCCCCGTGGTAATATATTCCACCACAGGTAGAGCTAGCCCTTAGTTCTCGCGCTACCTTTTACCTTTCCGTTCATCGTGGTGACCTGTCTTTGATTGCGAAACAATCTAACAGGGATGAGAATCAACATGGCCCTATGCTTCCAGAACTCCTCCCGGTTAGGGCCAGTGTGAAAATTACCTTTATTAAGGCGCTTTAATTCCTCCTAGAGATGAATCTGTATCGACACTTCGTCCGTCGTTGATTACACATGTCTAACTCGAACCTGCAGTACTCTTCAATAACCGACACCTAGGACTTAATACCGTTAATCCTCGCCCGATTTATCAAAGTAAATCGCATATATCCAACCCTCCTGGGCGACTGGCCTTTGATTAGCTGTTGAGTCTATAATTAAGAGAGAGAGAACAATTGTGTGCGCTTTGAGGACAGAGGTAGGTATAAGAGTGGCGTACAGAAGTGTGTCATGAATGCTATTAGATCCTCTTGGCTGAACAGTATTGGAATAATATATTACATCCTCGAAAATTAAGAATTGAAATAGAACATATTATACTAGGAACCTTAAGTGAGATCTCCGATGTGTAGCGCTTGGTGTCGATAACGAATCTTGTGAAAATAATTCTCGTGGCCTAAAGTATCTATATAAGTATTCTGAATCTGTAAGTTGATGAATTAAATATACATAAAATGAATTCAGACATTTGATTGTTATTTTTGGTATCAATAAATTTAGTTAATTCCTAGTTAAACAATCCATGTCATTTTCCTCGATTAGTTAATAACAATTAATAAAAAGCATAAAACATCTTATCTCTATTAAAATAAACCTAAAACTGAGTAATTGGCAAATGGACAGACTACGTTAGTATCATAAATCACTAATAACTAAGGTTCTATATAAAATAAGATTTAAACTCTAGATTTCATTAAAAATTAGAACTCTAGTATATACGTATTATTATAAATTTAAAGAAACCTCATAGATTATACAATATATATTTAAATATATAAGTATAAAGCAGTGATCTAATTTATATATTAAAGGATTAAGTACTTTGTATTGATAAAATGGAGGAAAAAAAAGATGATATTACCAGGTTAACTTATGTGCTTTGTTGAAGTCTCGCGTTTCCTTCCTCCTCCCTCCTCCTTCAATCCATAAACCTTTCTCTTTCGTAACTGATGAGTTGAATGTGATTAGAGTGTCAGAATTGCTATCGGAGGCGTCCCAAACATAAATATTATTAAATCTTACTTGTATGAATAATTATTATTATCTGAATAACACACCTATGATGCTTTATGAATAACATAAGTAATGTGTGCGCATATTTTATGAAACAATCGATTATTTAATAAACTACATGACCACATATTATTAATGATAAATATCTATATTACACATTACTTGTATTTTAGTGTCCTGTTTATTTTCTTTTACTTGCGAGGAAACCGACGGGTCTCGAGACTATCGTCTCAACGATTACACTAAATCAACTCTTTCTTCTTCTTTTAGTCTACTCCTGTGTCCATCTTCCTTTCATATTACGTCTTGTTAGGCCATCCCCGTTATTTAGTATATATAATATATTTAAATACTTGGTGAGGTTTCTTCATCTTATAGGGTGGAAAAAACTTTTCTTCTTGGATTAAAAAAATGGTTTTAAAAAAATTAAAAACCATGTTATTTCAATATTTAAAATTTTATTTTGTTTATATAGTATATGCATCATTTAATAGTTTTGTAAGTTTTTGAGTCAAATTTTTATATAAAGCACTCAAAAATAAAAATTTAATTATAAAAAAAGATTTTTTCACTTTTCTCAATCATTTTTATGAATAACATACGTGAGACAAGAAGATCGTAATCGTCCAACATACGTGAGACAAGAAGATCGTAATCGTCCTGAAGAATTAGTTGTGGAGCCCGATTTATACTTCGATAATGATTTAGATGATGAGAACGTGCGTTTGAATTTTCCATTTGGTATCGATGAAAGTGATGATCAGACCACAGCTGCTATTCCTGATTCTATTTTAAAAAGATCATTACTTTCTGATGAAAATTTACCTCCAATCGTAGAAAAAGATTGCTCAAAACCAGATTTCCCTTTGATTCAATTAAATTTCGAGGATTTATATGTGGGAGATGAAGGTGGTGGTGGGGGTACTGATGAACTACATGAGAATAGAGAGTTACCAGTTCCTAAAAATCCTTCAAAAATAAGAGTGAGGCCTTTAGATGAGTTATGTGATACAACCCCAAGATTAGATACACAACCTTCTAGTATAAATCCTGTTATAATGAATTTTAATATAAATGCAAACGTACAGAGTTACTTTCCCAATTGTAATGGAGGTTTACCTTCTATTCCCACAATCCCTATTCCACATCATTTGTCTTATAACAATGGTGGCTCAGTTCCCGTTTTTGTAAATATGCCAAATTATACCCAAAATAATTCAGTAGTTAGTGATAGCAGGATATTAAGATTACCTTTTAGAATCCCTAATACTAATATCGAAAAGAGTGTTCCATTCCAGAATGGAGTACCAAACTTTGTTAAAGTAGCAAAACCTATAAATTCAAATATTACACCAAATTTAGACGACGGTAATACATATTTTAATAACTATAATGAAACGTTAATCACTACACCATCCGGTAATCTAATGAGATCAAGAAATTTTAATCATCGACAGTTGCTTCCTCGATCTACTTGTACGATACAGGGTAAATCGTGTATTAATATTTATATCATTTATTACTTTATATTTCAAATAGATGTTATTAAGATAAGAGTATAAAATATAACATATTACATTTAAGAGCAGAAATAATTATTAATTTTCAAAATATTCTAAAATGTAAATGTTTATTGAAAATATATATAGTAGTCATTATTATTATTATTATTTCTTCTCTTCAATGCATCAAAAATATTTACTCAATGACATAAACAATTTTTAGTTAAAATTTTTTTAAACTACTATTCATTATAATTTAATATTTTAAATTCAGTTTTTTTTTTTTTTTTTTTTTTTATATTTTTTTTTTTTATTTTACTTTGACTTCCAATCTCAAACTCCCTATACTTATTCTTAAATGATTACGACTCCCTATTCATGACTCGACTAAATATTCGGTGGTTTTTGTATTAGATGAAATAATTTTGTTTCAAAATGGTTTTCTTATTAGATATTATTACTTTTATATTTTAATATCCTGTATTAAATAATAATAGACTAAATCCTATTTCACACACATACACAATATATAACGAAGCGTACCTTAGATTAGTGTGGGATGTGAGTGTATTATGCTGAGCGTGTGTGTTAGTGGTTGTGGTGGATGTTGATGTGTATTAACTTATAATAAATATATATATATGTGTGTGTGTGTAATATTATTATTATTATGGTATCCGTGTGTTATGAGTATGTGTGTGTGTTAGTTAGTGATGGCGCATATATCCGCGTTCACATTTGCAGAATATCCGCAACAAAATTCGTGAGCTTTTAAAATCAGGATGTTAGAGCCTGATAATCAAATAGATGTTATTAAATTTATTTAGAACTAATATCTAGATACTTGTGGAGCTAAATAAATGCACGAATTTATACAATAAGTATTTTATTATTATTATATTATTATATTATATTATATTATTATTATTATTATTATTATATATTATTATATTATATAATATATTATTAATTATTGATTATTAATATATATATTATTTAATATTATTTATTATTAATAAAACTAGAGGTTCAAAAACGTTTTGGTTCTGAAGCTCGATATAAGTCTAGGTCAAATTTTAAAAGATGAGACTGTGGGTTGTATTTTCCAAAATTAATAAAATAAAATTATCCCACGATTCAACACACGTGATACATTAATAAAAACGTGTGCTCTTGTGTTGGCAATGTTGAAGTTCTCATATAGGTTATGTGTATTATAGTGCGTAAGTAGTATTATCTAAACAAAACTACATTTGTAGCGTACCTACAGTTGTTTATATATATAATAATTACATAAAGATAACAGTAGAGAGTCAGAATGGCTTCATTAAAGTGATTAAATTATTAAATATTTATAATTATATATTGATAGTGAGTCACGTATGCCTTAATCTTCTGATCCTAACTCCTTCATATTAACCACTGCCACTTAGTATTATAAATTATTAGATTAAATACAATTATATTGACAATGTTACAATATTATTACCAACCTATATTCTAGATTTAATTGAATGAATAAAGATGATATTTAAAATAGAATCAGAAGTCGTGAGAGATATAACCCGCTACACGTTACAAAATATCTATGAGCAGAAACCACGAACGATATTATTTTAGTCATGATGAATCTCGTTCTTTTTTGTCACTCTGTCTACTATTTTCAGTATAATATATTTTTTATACGGTTAACACCACCGCTCACTGTTTAACAACAATATGATAATTACATTTATATTATTAATGATTATGCAGAATAAATAAAAATGAATCCTTATCGTAGAAGGATCAATTTATTTTGAGACTAGACTTACTAGTACTCCGACTCCGACTTCTGACATCCGACTATCTACTCCTACTACGACATCTTACCTAGCACTACATTAGCTGAGATACACATAACATACACTATTATTATTATATATATTATATATTATTTAATTAGATTATTATTGATTATTATATTATTATTATATTAATTAATTTAATATTATTAATTGTATTATTTATATATTATATATAATTATACTAATGATAAGAAAATTGAAGATTCACAGGTTTGTAATAAGATTTGAGCTGGACCTTTTTTTATGTGCTCCGACTCCGGCTCCGAGACGCAACTATATTATATATAATAATAATAATAATAATAAAATAATAATAATAATAATAATAATAATAATAATAGACAACTTATACTTGAAGATAAGGTCTGCCACAGGTACATTCCAGAGCTACCATGGAGATCAACCGTGAAGACATCCAATGAGACTTACCACATAGTGACATTCACAACGAGACTTCACACCACACGTAATCAATCACGAGCTACGGAACTCCAGAGTCTATCACGAAACTTAACCAATAGACTACAACTAATAATTTACAGGATTTCACAGGTAATTATGAATATTCAGATCAATTAATGTATATATATATATATTAGAGTTATATGAATTATTCATATATATATAGATATTAAATAATTATATAAATTAATGAAATTAATAAAAAATAATATTATATATTATATTAAATTAATATTAAATAATATTAAATTAATATTAATATAAATAATATAATTTAATAAATATATTAATTAAATTAATAAATTAATATATATTATATAATATTAATTATATTTAATTTAATAATATTTCCACACACTGATGAGTAGACTTTTAAGCTATACCACACACAAGGGAATCACGAAGAATAATCTGATAAATATATATATATATAATAATATGGAATCTTTATGCAAAGATTAATACATTATACACACGGAATATTAAAAATTATAGTAAAGTAAGAGATAATGATATAATAAGACACTTGGAACTCTGGTACTTTTCTGCGTTAACTATCTTTCTGTCTAGACACGACTAAATCTTCCCTCTTTAGCCATCGGTCCACCTATAGATGGACCTCATACCCCCTCCCCCATTAAAAAATCACGAAAGGAATATTGCGCGTAATTGGCGAAAATTATAGTATTCGATAGGAACGTTTCAGTGCGAGATTGAAATATCTTATTATGAAAACACTGACTAACATCTGATGTATAGTGAGCTCACGAGATCTACCGGGAAATAATTAGAATTCAAATATATCGAATAGAACAACTCAAATTGGGTGCGTATGAAACTAGCATATTATTCAAGTAATCAAGTCGACTTCGCGTATCAAGAACTTTGATAGGATCTTATAACATCGTATAAGATCTTTTTTAATCATTAACATCATCCAAAAAGGAAAGATACTAAGACTCACCACAACAGAAGAGATCCGAACACCCACACTGCGTGAATGACTGACAACAATTGATCACACAGCAACGACGAAACTATCTGTTTCAATACGTATCTACGTTTATGATCAGTACACCTCCACAAACAGATATACATAAGGAGAAGAAACATAGAATATTTAATATAGAACATGCAAAAAGAAAAACACAAAACAATGAACAATACCAAAAAAAAAAAATCAAAAAAAATATATAATATAACAAAAAAAAAAATAAAAACAATAAAAAAAATAATCTATTAAAGAGAATAAACATATGAGTATATTGTATTCAAATCTAGAATTGATAGAGAAAAAATTATAATAATATATATATATGATAAGAAAAAAAAATATAAAAAAAAAAATAAAAAAACAGCAACGTAATTTCTTGTATTCTTATTTTACAGATTATTGAACTAAAAGAATGGAAGTAGATATCAAATCTTAAAAAAAAGTCTCTAACGTGATCACTAGTAAATTAACGAACAATACACTCATGAGTATGACACTACTGTGGAAGATCTAACCCTAGGAGATGCACTCTATGAGTGTCCATCTAGAACGCGATGAGCAGTGTTCCCATAGCTAACCAGAGAACGCCTCCACCACATCATCAATACCACCCGCAAAGTGTCCTGCACACGTTACTCCCAACGATACTTCACACAGTACTATATTGCTATAATTAGTATTTCATTGATCACACTAAAATTTGGTGAATAAAGCAACTCATAATCATCAAAAAACACTTTTCATTATTTTTATGTTAGATATATAAATGTATTTATAACCATGATCTAGCTGGTGCTATAACAATTATCCAATTTGCATAATGACTTTAAAATTTAATAAATAGAAAAAAATTAGAAGATTACTATGTTCTTATTATTCATGATCACTGACTACTATAGTAGCTAAAGAGTTAACATGTCGTAACAAAGTTTCACAATCAATAAAGCAAGAATCACGACATACCTGAACTACGAACGTTATAACGAAGCAGCTCAACAAAACACCTAAAACATCTAAATTCATATCTCTATACTAAAGACCTAGAGATAAAACAGATCAACTACTTTATAACAAACGTATCATCACTCAAAACACTGTAATCTATATGTAAGCGGATAATATATCAAGAATACACTAATTAAAGAAAGCATGTGTATGCGATTAAAACTAGCCTACACAAATCTATTTACATAAATCTTGCGCTCGAATAAAACTCATTATCTTTTAGTAAATATTAAATTGTGAGCAACATCAATAAAAACTACATTTTGAAGTCAATCAGAGACTTTATAGTAGAATACCCAACCTCATACAACATCTACATAAAAGATCAAGCAAAAAAAACAAAAAAAAATAAAAATTAAAAATTAAAATTTAAATAAATAAAAATTAAAAATAAATTTTATATAAAAATTAAAAATCATGGAATTTTTATCTAAAAATAATAAAAATATTATTATATTTAAAAATTTATATAATTATTTATAAAAAATAAATTTCTTAAAATTTAAAAATCTTTAAAATTTTTTTCTAGTAAATTAAAAAATAAATAAAATAATATAATACAACATTTTTTTTTATCTATATTAATATATTTATATTAACAAATAAAAAATTACGTTATATAATTTATATAAAAATCAAACACCCTCAAAAGCCCTTAGAGAGGCCTCTGTAGCCTCTTTAGAGCACCTCCACGCCTCATCCCAGCCTTTCCAAGCCATCAAATACCGACCCTCCCCATCTTATGATCTATTAACCCGTCTCCCAGCTCCCTATCCCTTCACACCCTACTCCTCACATGCATGATCTGTTGTAATATCATAGTCTAATATTTTGTATATATAATAACATATAAATACAGTAAAATCTTTCAATACAGTTATTTATATTCTTAAAATAACATAGTATTTTAGAAACTGATTTTTA
The DNA here is from genome assembly GCA_015478945.1 of Trachelipus rathkii. Lineage (NCBI taxonomy): Eukaryota > Metazoa > Arthropoda > Malacostraca > Isopoda > Trachelipodidae > Trachelipus > Trachelipus rathkii. The sequence goes on along the minus strand of JABUQX010077606.1, from coordinate 8,619 downwards.
ATTTCAGTTCTTATAATTAATTTATAACTTTATTTAATTTGTTTTTTAAATACGCACTAAAGCTGATAATAAATCGTAATCATTAATCACACCCATCCACCTACCTCATCTATCATCCCTACCCAAATCCTATATATAAGATATTTAAACATTAACATTAAGGTAATATATTTAACAAAAATTTATATCATAACCTAGTTACTAATATATTTGATATATGATGATATAATAAATAATTATAATTATTGCTTAACATAATACACTATATAAATCCAATTTAATTCTTAACATCAAAATATTCATATTCAACCATTTTATATCCAAATATTTCACCTTTACATTTGAATATCGAGATTACGACAGGAACCCCACCTAACTTACAACCTATGTATGTTTCAAACAATGTCTATACACTCTAGTGATAGTTTTAGCCACGTTCAATCACTTATGTTAACATATTTAACAAAATCTTTGTATCATAAACCTCTGTCTAATAGTAACATTATAGACTCACTGGAACCACAATGAGAATATAGGCTAACTCGTAACAAACGTTATTATCAACATCAATAAAGCAATATATAAACATTCCAACCCACAAGCAAGCACACACACATACACGTATTAACATACCAAAATACTACTTAATACCACATCCTAAACAGGAATAAATAACAGTTTATACATTAACAAACAATCCATATTACTTAACACGACATAGTAAAAAAGTAATAACTAAACATATTTAGAGTAAGCGCCAGATACACAGGATATAACCTACTTTACACTTTTATAACATATCACTTAGTAACTATATGATACTATATACAATATATATGATTAATTTACTATATAATTAATACATTAAGTATAAACATTTAACAAAGTAAATTATCACAATAATTAGCAAAATTATTTTGACTTATTCAAATGAAAATGCCTTCGGCTACAACAATAATGAATTCACTATTAATAAAAGCTTAATACATTAATATACAATATAATATATAATGTACGTATAATATATAATGTTATATAATCACAATCATACTTACAATATCTCTATATATAACACTATCTTATATGCGTCACTGAATAAATCGCATAAACATTATTAATAACAAAGTTCACATAACTGTTCAGCTGTAATACTTAACTTATACTATATATGCATACACAAATACAGTTAATATTACTATTAAAGCTTTTTCAAGATACATTATCTCTTCCTAACTCTACTCAACGTCATTTTCGTATAACACTGTATAATAATATATCATATACAACACCAGCACCTAATTATCATATATAACTGATCTAAACGTAATATATAATGTCACCAATACTTAGACAAAGGTTAGTTTCCTTAATCAAGCTATATATATTAATCATAAATATATATACATATCTATTATACACATTATATAAAACACACCCGAAAAACATGCTAAACAACTAGCTATACTAAGATAATTAAATAACATTAGCTAACTAATTAACAATAAAGATATACTAATTATACTTAACTAAATATAAACATTATAAAGTAACTTAGAGCAAAATATTTTTTAGAATAATATACTTTTTCATACATTATATTTTTTTCTTTTTGAGTTTATTATTATATTAATATAAAAACATAAACTTATTTATATTTATATATTTATAAACTTTAATATTTACTAAATTATCTATAACATCTATTTTGTTCATAAAAATAAACTTGTTTATGCGTGTTAACCGTGTATAAGTAGGATTTAATAAGGCGTGTTACCAAGGAAAAAAGTTAAAACCTTAGTTACTATGTTAATATGCACTTATATCATTATTAAAACGTTAAATATCAAAATATGGTAGATCCGTACATTCAAATACCAAAAGTAGGACGGTCAAAATGAAAGCATATACTAAATTATCAGAAATACTAACCAACCACCTTACCACCTACTCCATTTAACTCACATCTACAATCCTAGATTACTATTAATAGGTACTGTTAGATCATTATATCATTGATATCTGTTTTGAACTCCTTCATATTCAAGTAGTATATTCAAATATTATTTGGAATAAATTGAACATTTCTAATGAGAAAATAATATGTTCTTTTATTATATATATACTATAACCCTTTGATAATATATAATGCTAACAATAAACAAAAGTTTCACATCATATTAAAAGTAGTAAACAAATACATATTTATAATACACTAATTAATAAGAAATATAATGTATATACATCAACACTACTAACAATATTCACTCATTAAAAATACAACGAATAATATAATAATACAGCGAACATTTAACAAAGTAGATATCTAATATATACCTTAATCATAAATAATAGAATATAAATATATAACTATACATTATAAAATACATATTAATAAACGTATTATATACAGTTAGTCTTATCACATATATCTATTTTATTTACTCATTAATCCTTATTTATAGGTATAACTTTAATCATTTTCTTTTATGTTGATTATGGACTTTCAGAAGAAGAAGTCAATAAAAATCTTTGTCATTTCAAAATAGGTTAAAGGTAATTTATCTAATATTTTATTCTTTACTATTAATTTTAATTTAATTTCATCATAATCCTTATTTAAGGTTAACTTTAAGCTCTTTTCTTTTATTTTTTATACAGAATAACATCTTTTAGCTGCAGTTTTATACAGAAATTTGACAAATAATTTTATACACGTAATATGTATAATAGTAATGTATTTCCTTTATATTACATTTATATTTCGTATAATTCTCCTGTCTCCTTTTTTGATGTTATACCATATATGAATATTTATTTAGTAATTTTTATAATTGAAAGATATGTGCAACAAATCAGAGAATAATGACACAGACACTTTTTTTTAACTATTACATCAATTAACATTCAGCTAAAATTTGAGAAAATAAACTCATCCTTTATATCACTTATACTAATCTCCATAAAGCTCTATTGCCTATTTTAGCTTATAAAATATGAGATTCTGAGAGTTGACTATGTGAGAAGTAAATAAAATTAATGGTATAAATAATTAAAATAAGTATCATTAATAGAACCAAAGCGAGATAGATATCCGACTAAAAATATTATACAAAAAGGAGAGAAAAATGTGAGAAACAAATTACACGCTTAAATAAATGAATAAGTTCAGATAGTCTCTAAACTCTCACCAACACTATAATGTCAATCATTTGTAAAAGGTTGCTCTCACTACGAGCTCTTTTATATCAGTTTGCTATATATAAACTTTCATGCCATTTTTTTTTTTCAAAACGTTTTCGAATCGCTTAAATATAAGCCTATAGATACATTCATGTAGAAAAGCAAATCGACATATGCATTTCTTCCTTAAAGACCAAATCAGGTCGTTAGCCAGGGAGCTCTTCTAATTAGGTAACTCGAGGCTTTCTAAAATCTATATATAATAAACCTTGATTTATCTCTACTAGTTAATAATAATAATATATTAGAAACAGATATTGTGAACCTGAGTGAATGAATATATCTCTAATCTCAAAAAGTAATATTAATTTACTTAACTTATAACTTCATCAGTTAAATAAACAATAATAATAGTAATGTATGGAAAAACTACTTTGCTTGCTTTACCGATTATCTAATATTCATATAATACACATGTAAATATACTAGAGGACTCATATTAATTTACTCTTATCATGTGAAGATATAAATTAGGTTCGCGGATTTGACGAAGTTAATACCTGGGTAAAATATTATTAATAAATTACATAATTGATCACGTCATCTGTAACACATGTATTAAATGGAGTAGAAATATGAACAATACACATTAAGAGGTGTGTAACTTCGAAAGTATGAACTCTAAATAAAGATTTAACTTGATTTATCGCTAGATCAGATAACAACATATTGAAATCTAATAAAGGATGTAGTTATATTTATCGTACTTTAATTTTGGATGGCTTAGTCCTTATAAAATTCAACCTGAGAATATTCCGCTCAAGAGTTCATTGTTTTGACAAAAATTTCCCGTTAGCACTTAGCTGTTTTAAAAATTCCATTTCATTTTAAGAAATGCAAGTGAAGATAATTACAAATAAACATTATTGATTGTAGTATGAATTACTGAACTGCTTTATTACCTATATATTATATCCCTAACTAGATATACTTTTTATATAATTACATGTGTCTGTGATGTAACCAACAGATCTGCAGCATTACTAGCAGGATAAGCGTCTTCCATCCGTATTAAACACAAAATCGTTATCCCCACTAGCATTGAAAAATTCACCTTCACTAATCTGTAAGAGAAGATTGAAAGTGAATAATTCATATCCTACCTATTATAATAAAAATCATATTCCCTCTATTAGACACATACACACCCTAAAAAATCAAGAGAGATTCTGTCTACGATTTATTATATTTTCTGACATGAAAAAAATGCGAATAAATCCTTATAATACTACCCAAAACGAGAAGGTCTTATAGTTATATGTCTTTTTCTCTCCGGATATCGAGTATCCAAAGTCATATAAGAGAATTTTCTATCTATATGCAAGTGAAGTTATATTATAATTGAAACGTACTTACATACCTTATATTTATAAGAAACAGTTTGACATAGTTAGTCATCATAGTGAACTTAAAGTTTCTTATTCTCTATAATTCATTACCTGAACGCATTGTTCTGTTATTGTTGTTCAAATATTTTTAGTTTATATATATAATGATTTAAAACAATATATGTAATGATGTATATTAAAATTGTTTTCTTGATGATGTTTTCTTACCCAGTTTCTGTGGCCCAGGAGTATTTAATAGAGATATTAGATACGAATTACAGATATAATAAACAATATTAAAGATGTATGTAGTTTAGTACTTAATAAATTTTATTAGTGCATTGATAAATATTTTATTTCATAAAGCTAATATAAATTAGGAAATAAAGGAGTAATTATAATCAGAACATTTATATGAGTAAAATTAATAATAGCTACTGTACAATGAAAAAATAAATCTTAAGTCAGCTGTATAATATTTTACATATAATATTTCTTAATTTCCGATATGTTGAGTAAATATACTGATATTTGTTATATTAATCTCGTACCCAATTACATTAGTACTAACATTCTTACACTATAAACACTTTTTAAACTGGCTGTATTAACATATAGTATAATAATTGTAATTTTTTTTTAGTCAAATTTTTTGGGTATATATATTATACACTAATAAAATAATAATTATAAAAATATATACATTTTTACTACTATAAATAAATAAACACAAATATTAGATCTTATTCATATAATAATTATAATTACTGATAATGATATCTATATATATAATATTTCCGTTAATAATATATAGGATGAAATACATAATTTTACAGGAGATAAATATATATTAAAATTATATTTAAAAGTGTGGAGTATATATACAAATATGTGTGTGCATATAAAATAGTAGAAGCTATTTAATTTGGTACTTTATTCATTAGTGAATAGGTACTCAACTTATTTTTTGATACGTGTTAGTGTATTCGCACATTACAGAGGTTAAAAAGCAGCTTGCTCACTGCACCATCCGAAAGAAAACATAGGTAGCGAAACAATGGCCTCTACTTGAAAATGCACATGCAGAACATATAGGACTCTCACACTAAAAAAACACACTAGTAGAGCGAGCAACTGATAACAAGAACGCGTTCTACTGTTACAACAATTTATGCAATAAAGTAAGAATGGTATCACGTTACAACAAACCTAGGCGTAGAAACTACAGAATACTAACTAACTGTAAAAAACCCAGAGCAGACCGAGAGAACTATCTATAGTGAACATATAATAGATAACTTGAGTTGAACAGACCATCTAACCTGTAAGTTTATACTAGACAAAATCTAGACTTACAAATTTAATGAGTTGCCCACACTTACCTACGCACATTCAGTGTTTGAGAGCAACATAATAGCTTTAAATAGAGCTCAATCATAATCAAGAAATATATACACACAACACATAACGAGTTACACACTGAGAATGTCGACAGACTTAATGTATTACAAGCGACGATATTAAATTACATACACTAAACACGTATATTACACACACTATAATAAGATAACATTAATCTTAAACTAGTATTATCCAATTATATATATTTAATTTTTGGGTATAATGATTCAACAAGTACCGATAAACTACAAAGGTTAAATTACAGACATAGTAAATTTGTTATCCTCTTGTATAAAAGCGTATAATAGTATCAAGAAACTGTGGCGCATCCCCCCCGTAACCCCCTATAATTAATCACGCTGGAGATTCAGTCACTATTAAACAAATACTCAGAAACATATATTAAAATAAACTTTTTCGTGTCAACACATACTGAAAACTTCACACTAGAATAATACTGATTCACATACTCTCGCAGTTTTATGACTTTCCTATCTAAGTGTATGATTGATTAATCACCACACCATATTGACAATAGGCAATATTTATTTACATAATATCATATAGTACACTGAGATCACACGAATACAATATATTATATGCTAAACGAATCACAATAGTATTCCACATTAATAAAAGCTTACTTAGAATCACTATAATGAACTTATTTAGTTGTCAGTGTTCATTAAGCACGGTTCTTGGTGGTAAACATAGAATAACTTTAACCATACTAATTAAAAATCATTACACCTCATCATCAATAGTATTTTAACACTAATACACCTCAAGAGTAAAATAGTTATAACTAAACATTGTACTAAACATATACGTAAAACCTATAATATATATATATACATATGTTCATTTTTCGATATTTTAAATACATTTATCATCTAACATATTAAATCAGTAATCTTAACACACTGACACAGTAAATTAATACAAAAATAATGTTATAATAATCATATAGCCTAGTCCGATTATATTTACATTATCAAGTAATGGAGCCACCTGATATATAATGCAGCTCTAATTGATCAGAAGTTTTGTATATATTACTCTCACTCTCAAGTAATCAGAGGTATCTTAAGATGAGCAAAAAAATTAGTCATCCATATAATTTCTTCCTTTAAAAACTAGAAGTATCATGAAGAATTAACTCCCTATACGTATAAGGTAAAAAGTGTGCGAAACATAAGCAGAGTTTATAATGCCAAGATATAACATATATAAGAGATGAAGACGTATTCTGTAAAAATTATAGAAGATAACATCTATATAAAGAGAAAAGTGTAATGAGAAAGACTACCTATATATACTATATTTATGCGAATAGCGTATATATCTAAATAGAAATAATATTCTCTTAAGTAATAAACAATGCACTATTTTTAAAACAAGACACAACTTTTGAACTGTTCATTTATTTTCTTTGCGCACCCACTATTATTTATAAGATCTTTCTTTAATTTTTAGCTCTATTGATATCAATAAAAGAGAACTTCAATCTCTACCTCAAAAGCGAATTTATATCTATTTTCTTCAGAGAAACTATAATATGACATATCATGAGTACAAAAAAATAAGTTCTTTATATACATATATATATAAATATATGCATATACATACGTATATATTTATTATGAATTAATATTAATATAGCTAGAATCATCATAATCAAGCATGAAACTAATTCAGATAAAAGTCTCTTACCTTAAACTTGTAAGCTTCGACTGTAATAACCACGAAATAATTAATAACTACAACATAACAATAAATTACCATAAATACTTAACATAATATAATATCCAGACAAAGAAAACATACCAAAAATACATAGTGACCTATTCACACTTTTTCAAAGCATATCTCACAACATCATTACAATTGATATTAATAATATTTTAACTATACTACTATATAAAATTATAATACACACTATAATTGATTATCGATAGCGCACATCGTAAGTTAATTCATTATAATCGGATTGTCCAAAGAGGTTTATTATAAAAGTAGCGATTGAGTCGTCGAGAAATTAAGTGAAGGTTCTGTATTAGTTATATTCGCTTTCTTCTCTATCCTTATCTTACTAACATTTCAGAAAAATGAAAATATATGAAGTATTTTTGACCTTGAAGAAGCCGACAACACTATACAAAGAGTTACTTTCAAATAACAGATATGGACAGAGCAACGATTTTTTTATAACTTAATCAATCATCGATACTAAATTATTATTAAACTATAGAATAAACAAAGTACTGTTTGACCTTTGATGATACTAACTACAACATAATGAGCAATACAATTAATAAACTATATTATAACATCATATCAAAAGATTATCTACACATCATTAACATCCACTAAGATTAAATATATGTAACTAACATTATTCTATAACAAAATATATCGTAAACACTAATTCATAATTTTTCCAAGTAATAAATTACACTAACTTATAAACATGATTAATCACTAGTTAATTATACACACTAGATCACTAAATAATAATATATATTATATAACAAGAAATTATATCAATTAAACCTACGAGTATCTATAATTATCATTAACATAACCATAACGTAAAATAACTGTAAGAACATAAACACAAAAAATAAGTTCTTGAATAAAATATCATAGT
>JABUQX010077605.1:30000-36810 GCA_015478945.1 Trachelipus rathkii | reverse complement strand
TATATATTACTATATATATAATATATATATAAATATATAATATTATATACTATAAATTAATTAATTTAATAATTTTTGTAAGCAAATTATTACCTTAATTAACTTACCCCAAAATTATCATTTTTGACCCCAAATTGGGGTATATTATGATTTTAGTTTTTTTCTAATAATATTTGTTAAATGAATCAATAATACTATTTATATTATAGAGTGCATACCGACATATTTTTGGATATTTGGTAAATGACAATACAACTTACATACTTGATGGTGGAAAGTTTTGTGTTTTGTGTTTTGTTTTGTGTCATTTGGAGTTTCTTTGTTGTTTTTTGTCAGCAGTGACTGACTGACAATGACATCTATGACTTGAATTAAGGTAGGAATTAGTCTTTTCCAATTAACTAGTCTAAAAGAAAGACACACACACATACCCTGTGAGTTAATATATAGACTATAAACCAAACGAAGAGCTTTAAGAAAAATAACATTTAATAACTTGTATATTCTTCTTTATGTATTTTGATATATTATTACTACTATTATTATTATTATACATAGATATTTATAATAATTATTGCATTATTATTATTAAATTGTTATTATTTTATTATATATTTATTATATTATTATATTATTATTATTATTATTATTATTATATTATTATTATTATTATTATATTATTATTATTGATTATTTTATCTATTTAATTATTCATATTTTTGATTATTATTTTTTTTCACTGAACCGGTCTTTGTAAATATCAAATATATTTATTATACCCAAAAATTTAGAACAAAAACTTTCATTTTTGAATTACTCTATGTTAAACATTCCATGCTAATCCTCATTTATATACTCAACAGCTTGAGACAGCTCCTTCTTGAAGCAAAAGTACAGATGAGAGATCGATTCTACCAGGAGGGTTACTGAAGATCACCACTACAAAGGGGAATATCTTGGTACAGAAGTATTACTCTGCATTGAAAACCTGGCCTCCTCAAACAAACGACAACTTACTTCAATTTCGGTTAGTAATTTTCTGTTGTTTATTTCTGGGACCTCAATCCCCATTAACACTATTTAATATACTATATATAATATATATTATATATATATATATATATATATATATAAATAATATTATATAGATATATATATATATATATATATATATATATATATATAAATATAGATAATATATTATATAATAATATAAATTATAATATATATATATATATAATAAGATATACTATATATAATAATATCATATATGTAATTCTCGTCCTCTCCTCCTCTTTTCTTCATAGACGGGAGGTAAGGATGCGTATGACATGCACAGAGAAACATTAAAAGCTAGAAAGAAGAATATGACACAAGTCGAAAGAAAGCACAGCCTACCGCCCCCTTTATTACCTATTAGTAGAGAAATTCGATCGCTGTCAGAGAAAATCCACCTAGAGTTCACGGACTGCGAGACGGACCCTCACTATGACAATCTCGTCAGTGGTGAGTTCACCCTCTAGACCAGGTGGGCCACAAAACATACCCCCTCACCAAAAACCCCGCCATTCACTCGCCTGTTATGCACTTTTCATTCATCGCCTCTGCCAAAACTCACATTTCTCCTCTCAGGAATTCCTTTACTGACTCAATCCAACTTTTTCCTTCATGTACTCAGGTCGATCGCATTACCCAACACACTTCACACACATACACATCCGCTTACACCAACCGACTACAGTCCAATGCTTCCCACGATACCAAACCATCTCCGATGTTCTTTATTTATTCTCTAATTTATCCCTTTTTTCACACCACACAACTCTCTAATACGTTCATTCCTTACTTTATCAATTCTTCCCATACCTAACACGCCCCTAAGATTGTCCATCTGAATACATTTCATTTTAGATTTATACCTCTTATTCCAGACCGTAGTCTCACTACTATACATTAACACAGGTAACAACAAACCCTCATATAAGACCCTAGCGCACTCAAGACTTAGTCCTTTCACATCCATCAACGATTTAATTGCACCAGCCACCTTCCTACCATTCAAAACTTTCCTACTACACTCTGCATAATCCGTTCCCTTTTCATCCATCATATATCTTAAATATTTAAGCTCAGACCCTTGTTCCAGCTGCTCATCATCTAACATAACTTCACACTGGAGACCATCCTCACTCACAACCATAACTTTAATCTTATCTACGTTTACTTTCAAACTCCTCCTTTTACACACCCTGCCAAATCTCTCTACTAATCCTTTCAAACTCTCTTCAGATTCACCAGATTGTAGAGGTGGTGTTTGAGGAACCCGTATTCGCCAGATTGTAGAGGTGGTGTTTGAGGAACCCATATTCGCAAGATTGTAGAGGTGGTGTTTGAGGAACTCGTATTAAGAAGAATATAGAATATAGATGGAATGAGATTCTTGAGCTTCTGATGAATTAAGCCTTTTAAGTAACATCAGGTATGGGTAAAATTATTATGTATTTATGTATTTTTGATATTATCATGAACTATTATTGGTATTATTTCTATTCTTATAATTGTTGTTATTATTTTATTATTAATAGTGGATTGTTTTTTTTTTTTTATAGAATTGCAGTATTGAAATGCTCACATTGAAGTATCGGTGAAGGTAGAGATCAACTGGTTGCTTTGAAAAGTAGAAAGGGGAAAAGAAAAAAAAAACGGACATAACGATTGGATTGCCCAGGTGACTAAATATTATTATTATTCATTATTATTATTATTATTTATTATTATTATTATTATTTATTTATTTATTATTATTAATTATACTTGTTTTATTTTCTTCGTAATTAAATTACAATTTATCTTATTTAAATTATTGTTTCTTAATATTATTTATTAGATTAATTAGTAGTCAATATTATTTTATTCATTGAATAATGAGAAGTTGAAAGTTTTTAAGTCAATTTTATTAATTTGGTAATTATTTCTTTTTTTACTAATGATATATAGGGTTTGCTTTTTTTTTATTTTCAGTTTTTTTTCTTTTTTTTGGTGGCTGAATTTGAAGCGGCATCGGTGGAGATACGACTGAAGAAAAATTAAGTACCTAGCTAACGACCATCTTGAAAGGGTGCACTTAAGTATTTAAAATTGACCGGGGAACTATACAAAGTGAAAAAGAAAGATTTAGATTGAGTCGAAAAGAAAAAAAACAATAAAAAACCGATAAACAAAAACTATTTATGGAATTGAAAGGGCGAAGGGCTGCAATAGTGGGAGAAACTTAAAAATTAAAAAAACACAAACTGAAAATACAAGTAGAAAAAAAATGAAAATACGTTGAAAAAGACAAACTGAAAATAGTTTGAAAAAGTATAAACTGAAAATAAAATAAAAGTGAATTTGAGAACAAATTTTGAAAATTGCAACAGTGGAATATATATATATATATATATATATATATAAAATTAATAAAAAAAATAAAAATAATAGATTTTATAAATATACTATATATATATATATATATATAATATACGTATATATATATATATATATATATATATATATATATATATAATATATATTATATTATATATATAAATATATGATATATATATATAATATATATATATATATATATATATATATCTATATAAATATATACATAATATATATATTATCTAATAAACAAAAATAAAAAAAAAAATAATAGTAAAGATACCGGAAATTGTGAAATAAACTATTGTAGAAAGGGACGTTTTTTTCTATTTATATTGAACATTTGATATATTTTTTTATAATTCTAAATTCCGACATTTCATATATCGCGAATAATACTTTTGTAGTTTATGAATTGACAATTGGTAACAGTTCTTTTTATTGTGCTTATATATTTGTATGTGGTATAACGTTTGGTAGTATTCGTATACTAGTTTGGTTGTAAAATATAATTGATGTTGGGATACGGTGTAGTGTCTTCGTAACTAATATTTTTTTAATAAAGAAAGATAGAGATGACTAGGGTCATATGTGTTTTATTCTGATTGTTTATTAAAAAAAACATCACTGTGGTTTAAATTCTATTTGTAGTAAGCCTAATAAACTTACAAATTTTGTTGAGAATTATCATCCTCCTTCAGTTGCCTGGAAAAGGCCCCGCCGATAAAATTATATTAGTCAGAAGGTAATAAATCCGCTACAGTTACTCAATTACTGTTTTACACATCTAACTCTTACCTCTATGCGAACTGAAAATTCTGGATGATGAAGATTTGGGGAGGAGGTGATGCAAAAGAGGAGGTGCTTACGCTTTCCCTAAACCATCCTGATAGTTTTTTTAACAAAATTGCTACGTTTTTAAATAGTAAAATGATTAACCGTCAGCTGAATTGTGGCAAACATTTTGTTTTTCATAATTTTTTATATATGAAATATATATAATATATATATATATATAATATATATAATATATATACTATATATATATATATATATAATATATATATAATATATATAATATAATATAATAATATATATATTATATTACTATTATATATATATAATATATATATATATATATATACTTAAAACTATATATATAAGCAATTAACACACCTGTTAATTTCATAAAGCAACGTAAAAATTATACCTAATTTTAACAGGTATTTGGTAAATCATTGTTTTTTTTTATAAAAACGTTCTGTTGAAAAAATCGACCAAAGATAGCTAGACCAAATCAATTTTGCTAACCTCAGTTTACTTGTTTGGTATATTTTAGAATGCTTTTTAAAATTTTTTGGTGAGTCCTCAAGATTAAAATCATCATTTCTCGCACACAAACAAAAAAAGAAGTGACACCAAAACTGATCGAATTTAGCTATCTGGGTACCTTTCTCCAAGAACATTATAGAAAAAAAACTTTCTACCAAAATACCGTCCCGGGCAGGTGTACTTCCCAGAAAAAAAAGACTGTGTAATCCTTGCTTACATTGAAAACCAGACTAGAAAAAGAACCAATTTTTTTTGCCAATTCCGTGCAAGTATTTAGTAATTTATTAAAAAATTTAAATGTTTAGGTAGGCTGTGAATGTAAGCAGAGTTGGCTTGTAATTCATTTAAACCCAATTGGATGGATTGTAGGAAATTACCATCCATCCAAATTTGGTTTGCAATAAATTACAAACAAACTCTACTTACAACCATGCACACTCTACCTACAAATTTAAATTTCTCATAAGAAATTACTAAAATGCTTACACGGAATTGCAAAAAACTGGTTCTTTTTCTAGTCTGGTTTTGGTAAGCAAGGATTACAATTTTTTCTGGGTTTAGCCAGCCTTGCCCATCTTACTGTAAGGTTATTTAAGCACGGTTAAAGCAACCTTATAAAGTAAGCTTACAAACCACCTGTTCCAGTGTCAACTAGCAAATCTTACCGTAACCTTATCATAAGCTTAAGGCTTGTCATTTTCCCCTTACGGCAACCTTTCATCCGTATCACGGCAAGGGTACGATAAGGTTTTTGGAAGCTTAAATTGCTATATGTATATAATATATTATATATATATATATATAATAAAGATATATAATTTATATATATAATATATGTATATATAGATATATATATATATATATATATATATATATATATATATATATATATATATATATATATATATATATATATATATATATATATATATATATATATATATATATATATTTATTATATATTTATATATATATATATATATATATGTATATCTATAAATTTCTATCATGATATATATATATAATATATATATATATACGCGAGATGATCTATCAAAATGCTAATAATTCAATTAAATTAATCATCTCAGCTACAACTATTAAAAAAAATGTTTATAAAAGGGGATTGTCTTTCTTTCTTTATTAACACCAGTTCTTTTTGTGTTGATCACAGAAATATAGTTTAAATTTTATCATTATATATAATCAAAGGCTTCGTTATAAACAAAACACAAATAAATTTCTTTTATTATTTGATTTCCATTAATTTTAATAATTTTTAGAGCAGTTTGCAGTGTGGGAATGTATTTTGCTCTATGATCTCTACTAAGATCTTAATCACTGCCGTCTTATATTATATTTTAATCATATTAATCAGAATCAATTATGTTTCTTAAATAAGAATCTTTAGAAATGATCTTTTTTATAGGGATATTAGTTATAAATTTTCACATTATCAGACTATGTATATTGTAATATAAGATAAATATCGTGCAAGGACAAAGCCCTTAACACGTCTTCTCAGCTCTGGTGTTGTTGGCTGAAATGCCGACTTTTTCTCCTGCTCGAATTTAGGAAAATTTCAACCAGTAAAAAAGACCGGGTACTCATTGGTCAGTTTGATTTTAAATAATATAACAAACTAAAAGCGGCTATATATGATCTTATAGCATATAGGCAATATTTAGATTTACAGAGTTACACGTAACTTTCTTAGAGACATTATATTCAAGTTTTCTTATAATAGATTTTGCCTCCAAAATGAGTTCTAGCTTCACAATTGCAATATAGATTTTAAAGCTATTATTTTCTGTACTGTAGTTAGTACATTGTTTGGATTCCAGAGCAAACACGAACACCCAGCTTTTTTACATTTTTATTTACTAGTTTGGCACAAAGAAAATAATATTCTCCCCTTTTTAAAAAAAAAAAAAAAGAATTTACCAAAGATTTCTTCAAAATATTTCAAAGTTGGTTAGAATTCTCGGTAAAATTTATTCTACTTCCTTACCTTTTCGTCAACCTTTTTTTTAAAGTTCTTGGTTATATCTT
>JABUQX010077605.1:12500-22500 GCA_015478945.1 Trachelipus rathkii | reverse complement strand
CTTGGACAGATTTGTGAAAATTCCATGTAGCCTTGGTGGATTTGTGAAAACAAACTAGGAGTGGATTTAAAAATCTTCAATTTCTTAAAAGTTTACAGCTTTCTCTCACATAATTTTGCAATCATTTGAACATTCAATTCAAATAAATTCATTCATAAAAATGCATAAAATTATTCAAACACACTCAAGCTTGGTTATGCTAGAACAATCATTTAGTACATTTAAAATGAATATAATTACAAAATGATGAGTTACAGTTCTACTATGCTTATATAACTTTATAATAAATTATAATGGTGAGAAGGCTCGACTGGAACTGTAGTAGCTGTTAGAGAAATGATTAAGTAAATACAAAAATTTGGCAGTGGATTACTATGATTTATGGAAAAAAAAATATTTTTCTTCTCATAGTATACCATATGAATCAGGTATGTGGTCATCTTTTAAATCTGCAAGGAGAAAAGATGATATTAAACATGGAAAAATATGAATAATGGTTTCAAAAGTTCTCCTTAGTGAAGAAATGAATTGTTAAATAGAAGAACCATTTCATTTTCAATTAGGTGTATGAAGATCAAGTAAGCAGAAGATACATGATTTCAAAGAACATTTGTTTAAAAAAAAAAATGTTAAATTTTAATCATACTTGGAAGATGAAAGTATGATTATGACAAATGGAACATAGCAATAAGAAACATTCCTTATTGTATGAAGTCAAAACAATCGGAATAAATCAAAAAAAAAATTGACAGTGATTCCTTAAAGAAGTATGAGTAGAAAAAAAAACTCTTCATTCTTCCAATGTTGAAATTGTTAAGAAAACAATTGGAGGAAAAAAAAATTAAATTATCATACTTTTAAGCAACTGGAAGGATTGAAACATTGAAAATTCTACCTGAAATAAAAGAACTAGCTAATAAAACAGAGAATATGGACAATGGATTCATTTAATTTTTAGTAATCTTTTAAGACAAATATGTGAACAATGAATAAAGTAGTTATTTCAGTCTTGGGTGAAGACTAAAAAGAACAATGTAGTTCAAAGTGTGAACAATTTTCAACCTTCTAAAGAAAGATCCATTGGTAGAACAATGATTTTGGTAGAAAAACAATTAAGAATTTCAATTAATGACAGAGAAGGAATTATTGAAACATTGTAAAGTTAAAAGAAAAATGGCACAGAGTCAGTAGATCCTTTAACATTTAACACATGGAAGGAAAAAAAAATTACTGAGTGATCAACTACTAATAGAAAGTCTAAACAGTTGATAGTAATTAGTGTTTCCAAGGTTGTGAGAACAAAAAAAAATATAAAAAGTACATGTAAAATGTTGTTTAAGATGCACAGAAAATAGTGACTGGGACAAAACAATGTTTTGTGTGTATGAGACAAAAATTTAGTCATGAAACAATTAAACAATGTGTTTTGTGTGACTGTGTATTAGTCAGAAAACAATTATAATGTGTTGAATGACTGATTCTGTAAAATAAGGAAATTCTTCAAGGCTTTGGAAAGTATGAAGCAAGGAACAACATGTACAATGAAGCAGATTGTGTAAAAGAATATTCTTAAAACATTAGTAATACACAATTACAAACAAATATTTTGAAAAAGGTGTTTTGTAAACTAGTATATATTCTTCACATATAAAAGAATGTAAAACATAGACAAAATATTATAAAGTGAGAGGCACATATAAAATATGTAATTGTTTGAAGTGGAACTGGAACACATAGTGGTACATCAGCTAAGGCTATGTGGTATGTGGTTGGTTCAAACAATGAATGAGTAATGAAACAAGACATAGAAGATATAACCCAAAGTGATACAGTTTCTTAGTGTACAATGAATGGCTATGTAATGTTGTTTCAATTACATGTATGAAATATGATTATTAACAATGTTGAAATTATGCCTTACTGCCTTAAAAATAATATACAATGTATGTTATTTGTTATATGCATTTAGGTGGGTAGTTAGGTATGTACCTGATTGACTATTAAGATTAATTGAGTTAATCAATTAAGAAAATGCACATGAATATTTATGACTCGAATTTTAAAACTACTTTTGGGGAAAGTTAAAATACAGAAGTCATAAATTACTATCTCAGATGGCTGAATTGAGATAGTTTGGCAGTGTCCAATATCAAAGATATAAGGGAAATAAAATGTCAATTTTGAAAAGTTATGATGTCACATAAATTTCAAAAATATGTTAATAGACATTTTGGCAATAATTTTGATTGTTGTCAATAACTGATACTTCTAAGTGAAAATTGTGGGACTAAATGACAATTTTTCAACAGGAGTAGGGTAACAAAGCTATCTTTTGAATACACAAGAAGTGAAAACAAATAGAGATTTGTTTAGGACTGATATGAATAAAATTTGTGTGAATGTTACAACAAAATTTTAGACAAGGTAGTATAACAAAGCCATGCTTTGAATACACAAGGAATAAAAACAATTGTGAAATTGCCTAGGGACTGCTTGTGAGTTCAAAACAAAACTATGAAGTTTTAGTACAGAAGAAAACAAATGTAGATTTGTTTATGACACCTGTTTATGACATATGGAGGAAAAAAAAAACTATATGAAAGTTGATTACTGAAGTCATTAAATAATATACTATCTTAGATGGACTTAAGATAGATAACGGTGTCAAAATTATCCATGATATATGGGAAAAAAAAATTAAAATGTCAAATATGAAAAAGTTATGTTGCTTCATAAATTTCAAACAAAGTTGACATTTTGACAAAATTTGGTATTTGGTACTGACAAATTTTAACACAAGTAATGTAACAAAACTAAATTCGGAATTCTGAGTACATGTGTGAGAAGAAAACAAATAAGATTTGTTTTATGACAGTCAATGAATAAAATTTGTGTGTTTTACAGAACAAAATTTTAAACAAAGTAGTGTAACAAAGTAGTTTGGGTACACTAGCAAAAAAAAAAACAAATATGAAACTGTTTTGAAACAACAATTTATGAGTTATGAAACAAACTATGGAGTTTGGAATGCATAGGAAGAAGGAAGGAAAAAAAAAACAATTAAAAGTTTGTTTAAAACATTATGTAAATTGTGTAAGACAAATGTAAACAAGTGAGACAATTTAATAATGGATAATTTTCAGATACTTTCATAATAATTGATTTTACCCATGAAGAAGAAATATTAAAACTGTTGCATATTTCTAAATTGAAGTAAGTAAATCATTATGAAGATGAAACAAAACCTATATTAGGTAGATGGATTGTATTATGTCTTTGTGGCAAAGACATGGTCATAGACATATTGTCTATGTTTTGGAAAGTAGTTTACAATTAAATATTAATAAGGAACTATTCAATTTCACAATAGAATTCTATTTATTAATATTTTAAAACAAAAGAAAATGTCAAGTTGGCTCTTGAATGAGAGGCTTGAAAAAAAAATTATTATCTGTAGTTAAATTTTAAACTAATAGAAGAATAAGACCATTAGGGCAGTGTAGCATTTTCTGTTTTGTATACTAGAAGAAAAACAATGGGTAAGACTGAGAAACAGTCAGTACAACTGATAGTAGTACAGAATGTTGGTTCTGTGTAAATATGTAGTTTCCTATATAGAATAGTCTATATAGAAGGGATGAATTTCCTTTCTACTAGTTAATGACATAAAAACAGATCTATTTATATAGTTAGTGTTGATAGTTATTCAAACTTGAAAATATATCAATAGTACTATAAAGAGTAATATGTCAATGAAGAGGAAATTTTATGCAAAACAAAACAAGGTAGTGAATGTTCTGTAATGAATATTTAACCAAAACACAACAAGTGTTAGAAGTTCTGTATGAATGGTATATTCTGAATGAAGACTACCTGTAGGCAAGAGATATGTGTTCAGAATAAAACAGAAGTAAGGGATGTATATTCTGAATAAAAGGCTTGTAGCAAGAGAGATGTATTCAGAATAAAACAAAGTACAAAAATGAATAAGATTATAGTTTATTAAAATTTTAAAGAATGGTCAGAATGATCAGTTCATAGGAATGAACAGGAGGTTCATTGAGAATAAATGTATGAACATGGAGTAGATCATTATGAATTATTTAATAATTGAACAGGTTGTAGTTCAATATAATAAAAGAATGAACCTGATGACAAATTCACTCTGTTTATTGGATGATGAACAGTATATGACCAATTCATAGAGAATATATAATGAACAGGATGGGTAGTTCATTTTATTTGACAGCTATGACAGAATTAGGACAATTATGTAAGCTCTGTGAGTTGATAAATGTATGACAGAAAGGTAAGAATTATGTGTTCTTAGTAAGACTGTCAGTGTAAGTAGTATACATGTACGGTATTTGTTACATTGAGATACTTTAAAGACAAACACAAGGTTAAGGCATTGTATAATATATATTACAGACAGAAAACACAAGGTTAAGGCACTGTGGAATATATTTGGAAGACAATGAATACAGCATAATTGTTGTTTATATTGTTATGTTTTGAAAACTGTTTCAGTGTTTATGTTCTGAAAAGTGTTTCAATTGATTAAAATTAGCACAAAATTGTGTAAATTTTTAAAAGTTTTATGGGTCCCCTCCCTTAAGAGAGAAGCTAAGACAACAATGATATCACACGCACAAAATAGAATATGAGGCCATCTGTGAGATGGGAAAAAAAACTATCGTGACTTACAAGGTGATATTTGACATTTAACAAAAGGCAATATAAACAAACATTTGCGTATGTACAAGTATTTGAATGTATGTTTACTCAAAATGTACCAAGTGAACATGTAATACAGTGAAGACTGGTATAAGTAGTATTATCAATGTATGCAGTGAACATGGATAAATGAAAACTTATAAAAGTTGTACCAATGTAGTGTACTAAATGGCAAAAGTGTTCAATTTCCATACCGAAAAACTTTATGAAAAGTACCATGGTGATTAAAACTGGAAGATATTGAAACGTTTTAGGAAGTTTTGGAACAAAAACAAATATTTGGAAAAAAAAATTGCATAAGCTTTAAGAACTGAGAGCAATTTGGAAATGAAATAATGAAATGTGCTGTATAAATGATCACTAAGATGGTGAATGAATTCTTAAATGAAGGAAAATTCCTCAATATAAAATGAGTACCTGGACTCTGAATATTACAGCCTATGTAGGTCTATTTTGGTTTGAATCGTCTGAATTGTTAAGTCAGTGTTACTGGAACTTATTGGAACAATATGGAATGTACGAGAGAAAAAAAATATAAAGAAGCATCTGTATAGATGCTATCAGAAACAGCATCCAGGAACAATTAAGCTGAAAAAAAACATTATGGAAAAAAAATTATGTATAGGTGAGTTATAACCATCAGTTAGATAGGCATCAATTTCCACCTGTATCTGTGAAAAGGTTAATAAATCATAGAATTTATTAAATGGTTAATTAAATAATTAAATAAATAAAAATTTTAACTCAACTTATATTGTAATCAGCAATTGCTGAAGAGGCATCAGAGTCCTAAATGGTGAAAAAATGTTAGTCTGTGGGCTCGAAATTCCATGAATGAAGTACCATGTAAATGTACGGTTCGAATTTTCTTCTGAATGAGTTGAGGATGACTGACTGCTACTGATCTGTTCGTTCTGGCCATGATATTCTAGTTTGGGAATTGTTATCTAATAAAAAGATAAATTAGGGCAATAACTAGTAAAAATTGTAATATATTATCACTCTCAGTGATAATATAAGAAATTTTTTGAATGTCCTTGTTTATTTAATATATTAAGGTATAATACATTAAGGTGTGAGACACATTTAAAGGACAAAAATAGTGTCTGTGACAGTAAGCTCTGGTACGAAGTCCATAAGAGTATGATTTGCATTTTTGATGGCAAATAACATTTTCAAAGTACGCTGATATACAGGTAATTACTGTTCAAGCAGGTTGACAGCTAATTGTTAGAATTTTTATTGAAACTTTCATTTTTAGTCACATGGTGTAGCAATAATTGATTGGACTATTTGGCAGCTATAATATGTCTTTAAAAAGCAATGCAGAATGACAGTTGCTTGTGGGGATTAAAGATTTTGGGTAACGTAATTTCAAATTTTAATTTACTTATAATAAATTACTAAAATATTTCTTAAAGATGCTATTTAAGAAAGTATTTGTGGTTATGCAAAGGACAAAAACTCAGTTTATGGAGCAATTGTGAAAATTGAATATACTGGGCATATTATGAATAAGAAGAAATCACATACATGACCCTTTGTATGTGATTGTAAAATCTTCTAAAATTGCATGTATTTTAAATAAGACTTCACTCGAGTAGAGAGTCGGAGACTTCCTCGTACCGTCCAGGTGAGAGTCTGTCTATCTCAGCCCTGACCTTTATGAACTCTCCTCAGATTCATATGTGGTCAGTGAGAAGACTAATAAACTTAATACTATAAATTACTTAAACTTAAGTTAATATATATATATATATATAACTATTATATATATATATTATATATATATATATATATATATATATATATATATATCATATATATAATATATATATATATATATATATATATTAAATAATATAATATATATATATATATATATATATATATATATATATATATATATATATATATATATATATATATATATATATATATATATATATATATATATACATATATATAAAAATATGTAGGAAAGTTTTCCGTTTTTCTGTTAATTTATAAACAACACACAGTTATCTTAATAAAATGATGATAGAGCATACAAAATACTTAAGAGTATTGCATTTTAAAATATATTTTGCATAGCATTAGTTTCAGCCATGGGAATTAGCAACAGCTGTTTTTTCCAATATTTCAAAATGCATGGTTTTCATCACTCAAGACAAAGAAAAGTGTTTTATGTGTTTATAGAAAAAAAAATATTAATATTTTCAATTTGAAAAATTAATGGTTTATTTGGGGGGGAAAAAAAACTTTTAAGTACATACATAATTAGGACTTGTAGTAATCGTAGTATTTGTATTTTAAAACTTGTAGTAATGGTATTACTTGTAGTTTAGAATTTTGTTACCAATTTATAGCAATAGTAACCAATATTGGACTGTGGCTTTATAATGGTCTTTAAATCAAATAAATATTAATATGATAGTTACTAATAAATATCTAATATTAAAGGGAATGTGACGTAGTTTCAAAAAAAAATGATGAATTATTAATATTCTTAGTGATGTGATATTCTGGCATTTTGAATACATGAAAAAGAATATAATTTATGAACTTACTCTATTAAAGTACAATGGTTCAGTACCATATATTAAATTTGATAAATTTCACTTTTATTTTTAATCGTGAAATTTTCAGTCTATAACTGTGAATATCGATAGTTTGGCCATTTAAACAATTTTCAGCAACATCAGATAGTACCAACATTTCTTCCTTGGGAGAAATGAGTATAAAAAGATAGAAAAGTTTTTCTATTCTATAAAGTATCTAAAAAGATATGAATGATCTAAAAAGATAAGAATGATCTAAAAAGATAAGAATGATCTAAAAAGATAAGAATGATCCTCATTTGATAGGAAAAAGAATTTTATATCCTTTGTGCATCTATTGTGGGTTGACAAAACTAGATTTAGTACTTCTAAAGGAATTTTAAAATGAACATTAAAATTCTTATTAGGGAAGTTTAAGACAAAACTAGATTATTTATTTAGCTCTCTACATTAGTATGATAGAAAAGGCAATAATAATTAGTTTCTAATGGCTAATAATTATTCAGAAGAAAAGAAAATATTTAATATAATTGGATAGACAAATTATATTAGGTGGTACTATATAGTATTATCAGTTTGAAAATTGGTACAGTCAAAATTTACCAGTTTTCACCAAAGTTGCCAAAGGCTGTGCATTTCACAAAAATGAAAATTTTGGCACTTTTAACCTGTATATAGTCTATTTGTATTGTATAGACTCTATTTTAAGTGTTTCTCACACACAATTTTGAGAATAAAATATATATATATATATATATATATATATATATATATTAAAATATATATATATATATATATATATATATATATATATATATATATATATATATATATATATATATATATATGAAAAATTTCCCAGTTTGGAACAGGCTGGTGGGGTTTTTGATACTGATAAATATGAAAGGCAGCATTCATGTAAAATAACTGTATTTTTACTATTTTGATAACTGAAAATGAGAGAAAGAAAAAAAAATATGGAATGAGTTTAAGGACTATTTTCTCTATAGGCACTGATATATGAGATTTTAACACTTTATGATTTATATGAAAATTACAAAGGTATTAAATAATGAATATATTAGGTCTGCCAAATGAAGAAAGCTATGATAAGACAGGGACCTAGATCACAACAATATTTGTAAACAACAAGATATTGTTACCAGCGTTCGCCATTCCAAAAATGAACAAATTATTTATATTTACAAATATTAAATATTCATAAATATTTTGGAAAGATTTATGTACTAAAATATTCCCTTTTGTGAATGTTTTCCTTATTGATTATATATACAATCTTTCAGAAATTAATATTTGTGCATTTATTGAAAATTAATAAAGTATTGGTAACTCTAAAAATGAACGAAGAGTGAAAGTATTCCTCGTCTCGACAGACAGGCTATGCACAATGGAATTGAAATTATTAATTGAAAATTGAAAGAATATATATATATTTATAAGAAAATGTTTCACAGACAGGAATTGAATTTCAGATATTAAATTTGTTAAAACAAATTTATAAGCTATTTTATGATCTAAAAATATATATATATATATATATATTAATATTATATATATATAATATATAATATATATATATATATTATATATAGTAATATATATATATATAATAATATTATACATATTATATATATATATATATATATATATATATATATATATTATATAATATATATATATATATATATATATATATATATATATATAATTTATTTATATATATATATATATATATTATATTAGTTTATATTATATATATATATATATATATATATATATATAATAATAATAAGAAAGTTTATATCAGCTAAAATATTTCAGATATTAAAATTTGTTAAAACAAATTTATAAGCTATTTTATGATCTAAAAAAAAATATATATTATATACTTAACTGGGTTATTTAATTTCTCCGTTATTAGTCCTATATTTCCCTTTTTACGCACACAGCATATGTACACCTTGCAAAACACGCACATACACTAACATACAGAAGTACATGTTTGTTTGTTGTTGCGAAGGAGGGAGAGAGTGTAAGAGTTGGATAAATAACATAGATGGAGACGAAAATATGCAATTACATAAATTAAATTAAATAACGATATATATAATAAAAAAAAATGGATGTTCATTTTATTGTTTTCGGAAGAAGTTTTGATCATTTATTTTGAAATGTTGACGAAGTGGCTTCTACGAGATGGTTTTATTTTTGATTTCATTATTCTGGATGTGACGATATATTTGATTAGAAGATACCATTTTTATTCTGTTTCCATGACGACGACGAAGACGATTTATTATGTTGTGAAGAATTCATTTTGATACAGCGACATTTTATGATGTTCGTATAAGAGAACGAAGATGATGACAAACAGACAAACTGTCATATTGTGATTATTGCAAGGAGGCATATTTTGCAATGTATGAAGAAAAGACAACTTTGATCATCTTTCTTTTAACAAATTGACCTTGGAATATTTTCTGCAGGTCAATGAGTTTTTAGGAATTTGTTTTTTGCATTTTACTTAAATTTACTTAGAATAATAATACAAAGGTTTTATTTTTTTAAATAGGTAGATATATATATACAGATTGTAAGAGTATATTTTGTGTGAAAATTCGTTAAGATTTAATTTTATTGTCAATCTATATTTTAGATTGAATTTGGTACAACCAACCTTA
>JABUQX010077605.1:5000-7500 GCA_015478945.1 Trachelipus rathkii | reverse complement strand
ATTCCAAGAACAATGGAAAGATAGAGGGTAACCGCCACTAGGAATGGAGTACGCGTATAAAGGTTATAGAAATAGCCGCAGTGTGTGTTAAAACACCCTATTTACTTCTGTGTCTCTTGAAGAAAGAAAATTACAAAGATGATATGAGTAGCTTGAAAAATCAAGAACAATGGAAAGGATTAGAGAAACCGACACTAGTATTGAACACGGCATAAAAATTTTCCAATGTTCAAAAAGTAGCCTACATGGAAATACCAAAGATGAAAAAATACCTGTTGAAGAATCCCTAAAGTGATCTTAAGCAAAAATACCGATAGATGAGAAAAACTTTGAAGATCCGGGGGAGAAGAGATTAAAATAAATACGAGGATAGCTAAAGATGACCCAATGCCTGTGAGGAAAAAATCACAAAGAAAATCTTAAAGTGCCCACGAAAAGACACTGAAGAAGGTAATGCCTTCAAGGAATATCGCTGAAGAAATAAGTAAGATTTCTAGAGTCAATTTGCGATCAAAAGATGTAAAATGTTTCAACCTTGATAGGGAGCACGCTGCAGCAAAAAGCTCAAGGATTTCAATATTGTAAAAGGAAAGCAGAGAGCACAAGATTTTAATATTGTTAAAGGGACAAAGAGCTAAAACATTTTTTACATATTCGTAAAGGAGCAAAGAGCCAAGGTTCTTTAATATTTTTTAAAGGAGCAGAGAGGCTCAAGACTTTTTAATATTGTAAAAGAGCAGAAAGCTCGAATTTTTAAAATATTTAGAATATATAGGCGCAAACAGGAGTGTAAGCCCACTCCACTACTCATTTGATTAATTAACAGAAGCATTTATAAAAGAAATACTCATCACGCTAGTTAAAAACAAGATTAAAAAATAATTTTACTTGAAGAAATAATTTTAATTGGAGAAATGATTTTTTAGGAAGAATAATTTTAAATTATTAGGAAGAAATAATTAATATAGGCCGCCATAATCCCTTTAAAAAACCGTTGGGGATATGTCGAAGAGTATTAAGAAAATATATTACTATACCGCATATTCAAACGGATACTTTGAAAAAGGGTGCGATGGGAATCACGAAGATGAAGATTAGTTCTGTCCCAAGCTCACTCACTTATTTGACTGGGAATGAGCATAACATACAACCGTCTGATATAGTTAAGAGCAAGGTTAATTCTGTCCCGACCTTACACGCTCATTTAAATGAGAATGAGCGTAGCTTACATCTATCTGACCACAGTTTAGATAAGGATCTTTCAAAGCAAAGGAGCTTTAAATCAAACCACTCTGATCATACCAGATATTTTGATCACGATGGAAGGGATATAGGGATAGTCCATTCGATTATGATCATAGTTCCGATCTAGAATGAAGAGTACCTATTGGGAAGTATTGATGGTTGTACATAACAGCATTGTACCACACAGTCTGAAAGCTCCAAAATGACGAAGTGGATACATAACGTACACCATTGCGCCATACTATTTAGTGCACCAATTGTGGGAATACACAGAAATAACAAGGAAGAAGCTTGTAAATTTCAGAAGACGTGTTATACCAAGAGCGCATTAAAGTCTGAAAAGAACTTTATGCCATCGGAGAAAACCGAATTGTAAATCAATCCAAAACCGTAAATCATCTTACGTACGCCAATGGCACCGTGACGTTTAAGTGCTAAAACATCTATTGAAAGGTGCACACATCACAGCGCATGTCATTTAGCAAGAAGACATGATGCTAAAAGAGTTCTAATAACGAGATCCGAAAGGGAAGAACTTTAATGTTTTCACCGAGAACAACATCAGACAGGCTAGAAGAAGCAACGCTGATAGCATGAGGAAAAGGATGGAGGCCTAGGAAGGCTGCATGTCAAGCTTAAGTGAATATCCTTCAACAGGCAATAGAGGTTAAAAACTCAGGGGAAATGACCCTACTCTTGATCTTTAACTCTGCGATAAAGCAAAGTTCTTCAAACATAAAGCAAAATGGTGAATAAAACATCAGATTTAATTACTACGGTGAAAAACATATTTTAACACTTCTGTCACCGCTGAAAATTGGAAGATTCATTCAGAAGAAAATATATCTGATCATACAAGCGAAATATCCATGTGAAGGAAGAAAGGAAACAGGATCCAAGAGATTGCAAGTAAAGGCCATGCAAGCAACCTCGAATTTGGGAAAGAGGTAAAAAAATCCGGAGAAGTAACTCCAGTTCTGAACTTTCAATTTGACACAAGATATAGAGCAAAGTATATTGAAACTGGATCAGAAAGAAAATAAAGAAATTGATTAATAATGGTAAAACTTAGATGTAAATTAAGAAATTGGATGTGAACCATATTTATAGAAAGATATGGATAAATTGTAGGTAATAAACCAAAGAAACAATAAATAACACAAGATGCACAAAGTACAGATGCCATTAGAACATAATGAAGATATAATTAAAGCACAATGAAAATATAATTAAAGAAAAGAATTTATCATTAATA
>JABUQX010077603.1:27500-52379 GCA_015478945.1 Trachelipus rathkii | reverse complement strand
TTAACTTTCTGTTTTACTGTTTTAACTTTCTGCTTTACTGTTTAACTTTCTGCTTTACTGCTTGACACCTGGAATATGCTGACATATAAAGTGGTATATAGTTTTTAAGCTGATGCATATATTTTTACTATTTTATTATTATTATTGCTATTTTTGTTATTTGGTTTGTATTTTTCTTCTACTTAGTTTTATTTAATTGATGCCTATTGTTAATATTATTTTAGAACACACATTCACTATGACACTTTTACACACATCACTATGAAACTTATACACACATTCACTATGCCACTTACATTTACAATTACACACACATTTACACTTATACACACGCGGTCACACACACACACACACACACACACACACACACACACACACACACACTACACTTATAATATCATTATCACTATGACACTTATACACATTCACTATGACACTTTTACACTTCACCATGACACTTACATTTACACTTACACCCAAGATCACTGCTACTCACACAGATTTACTTTTGCACACCATTAATACGGGATTTTACCATCACATGATTTCATTTACACTGCACACACAGATTTACTTACACTCACACAGATAAATTAGACCACACACATTCAAATTTTCACGCATTAGATTTCATTTGCACATTAACACCTGAAGAAGCAATTAGATAATACACATGAGCATCATAATACACGCATCACTACTGTACATATATAACGTATAATTTATTAAAACATTTATGTTTTAATTAAACACGTACATTTATATTACTCATTCAAATATAACTAAAATTATTTCAAAGTTTCTTAAAACTTCTATAATAAATCAATCATTATCTTTGAACAAAGAATTTATTATTAACTGTTAATACTTTTTGTTTATAAATTTTATAACTATCAAGTTTTAAAATAACTTTTACTAAAATTTTATGAAATTTTATTAAAAACATATATTTTACGTACCTTAAAGCAATAAATCAGTAAATCAGTAAGGCCAGCCCCTAGCACCCCTCTACACCAAGCTATGCCACGTTTTGTTCTATTGACTTACTGCTTTACATCATCTTTAGCCATGTAATAAGTATAAAAATAACAAAATAAGTTCTTCTCTGCTAACATAACATGTATTTTATTAAAATCTTTCTAAGTTCTTATTTAAAAATAACAATTATTCACTTACATTTATATTATTCGCTCGATGTTAACTAAAAATATTTCAAAGTTTTTTAAATAATTCGGATTTTCTTTATTATTATTATTATTATTATTATCTATGTACATTGACAATCCATCACGAGAAAACACAACAACCCGCACCCCTTACAGATACGAAACTGACCTCTCTCTGTAAAATTTAGGATAATCCTTTTTGTATCCCGGGGCGATTTAGGCCTAATTCCAGGTCAAAATATATTTCAAACTGACCTTCTTCTGTAAAATGTGGCGCAATAACTACGTTAGGCCTAAATTTAGGCCTAAATTTAGGATAAGCCTTTTTGTATCCCACGCTGATTTAAGCCTAATACCAGGTCAAAAGGTAATTCCAGTATAGACAAGAATCGAGAATCAATGTTATTATTATTTTATAAATATATTTCAAACTGAAACATGCTGGATAGGTAAGATCCTTTAAGCAGGTAAGAAGGAAATGTTTACCTTTCTTGTGAGTGGACGGAGTAATCCTTATCTCTATATGACCGCGCATGTGATTGGTCGAGAATTATTTTATCGCTTTTTGGTTTTAAGGTATGAAAAAACATGTTTTTTCATATCCTGAGCCCTACCTCTGATTGGATGAAAATTATATTTGAGCAGGTATGTTTTAGACCCAGACTCATTTTAAAATCATACTCGTTTTGGATGTTAAACGGTGCACAAATTCTGTGCTCAGTCTTGAAAGTGCTTTATTTTCATCAAGTGTATTACAGTGAATATATCATGACCCATCTTAACAGATACACCTCTATAGAAGATATTGTACAATGGACAGTCAAGATCCCTGACTACGGTGTTTCATTCTTATATAAAAGAAAACCTAATGGGTTTGAATTTTTTACATGTATTAATCAACCTATATGCGCTAGTACCAAACGTATTTTTATGAGCGCAGATGAACTACTCTGTATATGTCACCATGTTGAAGAATGGATCAAGGTACACAAGTCCAGCGAATTTTAGACTCACCGAAGATTGTTATTAGTCTAAGAGAGGGTAGCGATGGTAGGCAACTTACTCTCGCCTTTTCTAAGTATGTAATTACACACAGAATAGGTATGGAGCTTCTAGTATGGAAGACGTTTAATGAATCATGTACATTTGATCCTACTACTCATAGAATCAGTATTAAAGGTATACAGCGGCTGAAATATATGTCTGAAGTTCGCAAGAGGGTATTAATGCAGATGAAGAAGACTGAAATACTGGGTAATTACGTAGCTGTAGCTCATTCTATGTTATACCAGGAGTATTGTGCATTTAAGAAAAACCTAACTGATGATCCTGAAACTATCATTGAAAACTTCTTAAAATCTATGAGCGTGCAGAAATTCATCTATCTATTTAGAAAACAATGGAGCGGAAGTATTTATTCTGCTGACCCTGACAGTAAACATACTATGATATCTGAGAGAGAACTTTTTACATATGTGCTATCGGATGGTATTGAAGAGATAAGAAACTATTTGAGGAACAACAACGCAAATGATAAGTATATTTGCAAAGATTTAGAGAGTTTAAATTTGAAATAGTCATAAACATCATGTGTAAAATGTATGTGGAAGTGTTATATTTAATGTTGATCTTATATATATATATAAACCATTGTAAATATATTTAATACTCTTGTATATATTTAATGTTATCCTTATATATATATATATATATATATATATATATATATATATATATATATATATAAAGTTATCCTTATATATATATATATATATATATATATATATATATATATATATATATATATATATATATATATATATATATATATATATATATATATATATATATATATATATATATATATATATATATATATATAAATCATTGTAAGTTAATGATTATTAAATTTCTAATTATATAGTAAAGTTTTTATTATCCTTATTTTTACTTTCTTAAATAAATATTTACATGTATGTTAAGAGCTTAAATAAACCACAGGTAGGGCTCAGGATATGAAAAAACATGTTTTTTCATACCTTAAAACCAAAAAGCGATAAAATAATTCTCGACCAATCACATACGAGGTCATATAGAGATAAGGATTACTCCGTCCACTCACAAGAAAGGTAAACATTTCCTTCTTACCTGCTTAAAGGATCTTACCGATTCAGCATGTTTCAGTTTGAAATATATTTATAAAATAATAATAACATTGATTCTCGATTCTTGTCTATACTGGAATTACCTTTTGACCTGGTATTAGGCTTAAATCAGCGTGGGATACAAAAGGCTTATCCTAAATTTAGGCCTAAATTTAGGCCTAACGTAGTTATTGCGCCACATTTTACAGAAGAAGGTCAGTTTGAAATATATTTTGACCTGGAATTAGGCTTAAATCGCCCCGGGATACAAAAAGGATTATCCTACAACACATTTTACAGAGAGAGGTCAGTTTCGTATCTGTAAGGAGTGCGGGTTGTTGTGTTTTCTCGTGATGGATTGTCAATGTACATAGATAATAATAATAATAATAATAATAAAGAAAATCCGAATTATTTAAAAAACTTTGAAATATTTTTAGTTAACATCGAGCGAATAATATAAATGTAAGTGAATAATTGTTATTTTTAAATAAGAACTTAGAAAGATTTTAATAAAATACATGTTATGTTAGCAGAGAAGAACTTATTTTGTTATTTTATACTTATTACATGGCTAAAGATGATGTAAAGCAGTAAGTCAATAGAACAAAACGTGGCATAGCTTGGTGTAGAGGGGTGCTAGGGGCTGACCTTACTGATTTACTGATTTATTGCTTTAAGGTACGTAAAATATATGTTTTTAATAAAATTTCATAAAATTTTAGTAAAAGTTATTTTAAAACTTGATAGTTATAAAATTTATAAACAAAAAGTATTAGCAGTTAATAATAAATTCTTTGTTCAAAGATAATGATTGATTTATTATAGAAGTTTTAAGAAACTTTGAAATAATTTTAGTTATATTTGAATGAGTAATATAAATGTACGTGTTTAATTAAAACATAAAATGTTTTAATAAATTATACGTTATATGTGTAAGTGAGTGTGTGTGTGTGTGTGTGTGTGTGTGTGTGTGTGTAAGTAAATCTGTGTGTGTGTGTGTGTAAGTAAATCTGTGTGTGTGTGTGTGTGTGTAAGTATCTGTGTGAGTGTAAGTAAATCTGTGTGTGAGTGTAAGTAAATCTGTGTGTGTGTAAGTAAATCTGTGTGTGAGTGTAAGTAAATCTGTGTGAGTGTAAGTAAATCTGTGTGTGAGTGTAAGTGTAAATGTAAGTGTCTATGGGTAAATGTAAGTGTCATAGTGAATGTGTGTATAAGTGTCATAGTGAATGTGTGTATAAGTGTAAGTGTGTGTGTGTGTGTGACCGCGTGTGTATAAGTGTAAATGTAAGTGTCTATGGGTAAATGTAAGTGGCATAGTGAATGTGTGTATAAGTGTCATAGTGAATGTGTGTATAAGTGTCATAGTGAATGTGTGTTCTAAATAATAATAACAATAGGCATGAAGTAAATAACACTAAGTATAATAATAAAATAAAAATAAAATAATAAAAATAATAAAAATAATAATAAAAATAAATAAAAATAATAATAAAATAAATAAAAAGTATTAAAACAAAATAAAAAACATAATGTTAATAAATATATGAGTTAAAACAGTAAAACATATGAGTTAAAGCAGTAAAGCAGAAAGTTAAAGCAGTAAAGCAGAAAGTTAAAGCAGTAAAGCAGAAAGTTAAAGCAGTAAAAAAGTAGTAAAACAAAAGCATACTAATCCCCTAGGTGTTAGGTAACACCTCTATTGATTTACTGATTTACTGCTTTAAGGTATGTAATGTATGTGAGTTAAAGCAGTAAAGCAGAAAGTTAAAGCAGTAAAGCAGTAAAACAAAAACATACTAATCCCTTAGGTGTTAGGTAACACCTCTATTGATTTACTGATTTACTGCTTTAAGGTATGTAATTTTAATAAATATGTGAGTTAAAGCAGTAAAACATATGAGTTAAAGCAGTAAAGCAGAAAGTTAAAGCAGTAAAGTCGAACCCTAACTTTTTAGAGTAAAATCAAAAAATTTCACTTTTTTTTTTTATTATTCTAATTATTAGAAAAATTCCTCCTCTACATCATGGTGTGATTTTTGTTTGGAAATTCTGAGCCGGAGCCGGAGCCGGAGCCGGAGCCGGAGTTTGAGCAGGAGCCAGATTTGGAGCATATGTAAAAATTTGTTTTTCAGGAATTGTTTAGCAAGTGAAA
Source organism: Trachelipus rathkii (assembly GCA_015478945.1). Lineage (NCBI taxonomy): Eukaryota > Metazoa > Arthropoda > Malacostraca > Isopoda > Trachelipodidae > Trachelipus > Trachelipus rathkii. The sequence goes on along the minus strand of JABUQX010077603.1, from coordinate 46,914 downwards.
ATAATTCTGCCAATGTCGGAACATAGCAATTTTGAAATGGAGCTGTAGTAGGTGTTCGGAGCCGGAGCCGGAGCCGGAGCTGGAGCTGGAGCCGAAGCCGGAGTTGTAGCCGGAGCCGAATTAGAGATTTTTATCACTAAATTTTCTTTGCAAGTAAGAAGTATTGTGCCGGAGGTCGCAGCTGAACAATTTTGAAATTGAGCCAGAGCCGGAGCCGGAGCCGGAGCCGGAGCCGGAGCCGGAGCCGGAGCCGGAGCCGGAGTATACATTTTTATCAATAATTTTTTTTCAAGTGAAATGTGGTCTGCCCGAAGTCGCCGCTGAACAATTTTAAAATGGATCCGAAGCCAGAATCAGAGCCGGAGCCGGAGCCGGAGTCGGGGAAAAAGTATACATTTTTATCAATAAATTATTATTATTTTTTTTTTTTGGGAAGTAAAAATTAATATGCCTGAAGTCTTAGATAAAAATTTTTGAAATTGAGCCGGAGCCGGAGCCGGAGCCGGAGCCGGAGCCGGAGCCGGAGCCGGAGCTGGAGCCGGAGCCGGAGTCAAAGTATAATTTTTTTAAAGATTTTTTTTCTATGTGAAAATAATTTTGCAGGAAGTTGGAGCTGAGCAATTTTGAATTTAGCTAGAGCCGGAGTCAGATCCGGAGCCGGAGCCGGAGTCAAAGTATAATTTATTTAAAGAATTTTTTTAATGTGAAATGATTTTGCAGAGTTGTTGATCCGAGCAATTTTGAATTCTTAGCCGGAGCCGGAGCCGGAGCATGAGCCGGAGCCGAGCCGGAGCCGGAGCCGGAGCCGGAGCCGGAGCCGGAGCCGGAGCCGGAGCCGGGAGCAGGAGTCAAAGTATAATTTTTTACAAAATTTTTTTGCATGTAAAAATTTTTTTGCAGGAAGTTGGAGCTGAGCAATTTTGAATATAGCTGGAATCGGAGCCGGAGCCGGAGCCGGAGCCATAGCCGGAGCCGGAGTTGGAGCCAAAGTATAATTTTTTTAAAGAATTTTTTTTGCATGTGAAAATAGTTTTGCAGGAAGTTGGAGCTGGGCAATTTTGAAATAAAACCTGTGCCGGTGCCGGAGCAGGTGCCGGAGCAGGTGCCAGTGCCGTTGACGGAACTGGAGCTGGAGCCAAAGTATAATTTTTTTTTCTAAAAGTACTTTTGCAAATGAAGATAATTCTGAAAAATCGGAGCTCAAAAATTTTGAAATGGAAATGGAGCCGGAGCCGGAGCCGGAGTATAAATTATATATATATATATATATATATATATATATATATATGAGTATATATATATATATATATGAGTATATATATATATATATATATATATATTTTATATATATATATATATATATATATATATATATATATATATATATATATATATATATATATATATATATATAGTAAAGAATATATAGTATATATATATGTATAAATATATATATATATATATATATAGTATATATATATATATATATATATATATATATATATATATATATAATGCAATTTCGCTTTATCAAATTTCTGTTCAATTTCACTTTATCAGCATCTCTGATCAATTTTGCTTTATCAGTATCTCTGTTCAATTTTGCCTTATCAGCATCCTAGAATTTCGCATCATTAGCATTTCCGTTCAATTTCACTTTATCAGCATCTCTGTTCAATTTCGATTTATCAGTATATCTGTTCAACTTTGCCTTATCAGCATCTCCCTGCAATTTCGCTTTATGTACATTTCTGTTCAATTTCACTTTATCAGCATTTCTGTTCAATATCGTTTTATTAACATTTTGTGCGATTTCACAAGGAAATAAAAAGTATTTATATCATTATATATATATATATATATATATAGAGTATATGCATAATATATATATATATATATATATATATATATATATATATATATATATATATATATATATATATATATATATATATATATATATATATATATATATATATTATTTTTGACATTTTTTTGAAATACCTTGAAAAATGAAAGTTAATAAAAGTAATAAATTGGGATAAATACGGGTTTGGTCAAAAAGTACCCAACCCGGACTTGCATGCATTTTTTCGAGCCCGGACACACGAGGGATAAATAATTATAATTATTAATTAACTAATTAATTAAAAATAAAGAGTTATAAAATTTTTTTACTTTCTGTAAGAGGGAATAAATTTCAAGTTTTTGTTTTTGCGTTTTTCTCAAAATTTATTTTTCCCATATCAACTGAGATAAAAAATCATTAAAAAAAAAAAAGTTGTCCGTGTATAATGATAAAACTTTCCAGAAACCTTCCATATTGACCCTTCAAGATGTACACAAAGTTTTATTAAAATCTGAAAAATCATATTAGTGATATGTCTGATTGAAGTAAGAACCTTGAAAAAAATTTCAAAATTTTGAAAAAAAATTTAAGAAATTGTCATTTTTTTTTTTTTTTTTTTAATATCAAAGGTAACTGATTATATCTTTATTACTTCATTATATTTACGTACTTTCGTGAAGTTATTTTTGAAATATCTTGAAAAATGATACTTTTATGAGCTTTTTAGTGAAACAAGTACGAAATTCAGAACTTGGGGCTCCCCCCCCCCCAAATTTCAAACCACTTTTCAGATTTCTTTCAAACTTTCAAGATTAATGTATTAGAGTTACACCTCAAAAAATACAAGTTTTCTTTAAGATTAAACGAAAACGTGAAATTTTATACAGGGTCTCCTTAAGCCTAATACTTTTTGTGAAGGTAATTTATCTAAGGATAAGTTTATTTCTTTAAAATCTTTACTTAAGTCTGTTTATCAATGTTTTCTAAAAATTTCCTTGAATTACTAGCTACTTGATGCAGATTAAAACCACTAATTTTTAAAATTTCTTTCACTTCTTTATAAACTGCTATAGCCTCATTTTCTGATTTCACAGACTTTAAACAATCATCAACATAGAAATTTCTAAGTATGGTATCTTTAGCTAAATTACTGAATTTTTCTGCTTCAATTACATGTGTAGTTTGCTTCAAAACATAATTTGCAATTGAAGGTGAGCTCACACTTCCAAATATATGAACTTTAACTCTATATTCTTCTGGAGTTTTATTTAAATTACCATCTGGAAACCATAAAAAACGCTGATAATCTTTATCTTTATCAAGTACCTGTATTTGATAAAACATCTTCTCTATATCAGCTATGAAAGCATATTTCTCTTTTCTGAACCTTAAAAGGATGCCTTGTAGGTTAGAAATATAGTCTGGACCTGTAAGTAAACTATTATTTAAAGAAATACCATTGTATGGTAAAGCTGCATTAAATACTACTCTCATTTTTTTCTTTTGTGGATGATTTACACTATGGTGTGTTAAATAGAATCTGTCATTGTTTAATAGTTCATGTTGCTCAACTTTTTCTGCAAAATTTAGTTTTAACATTTCATTTATGTTATCACTATACTGTACAAAATATTCTTTATCTTTCAAAAATTTACTTTTTAAGGAGTACAATTCACAAAGCTTGATTTTTGTTATGAAAATGCTGATTTTCTTTTTTAAATGGTAAACCAACTTGAAATTTACCTGTAATTGTTCTTTGTAATGTATTTTCAACCTTATTTTTCCACTTTTGATCTTCAACACTGTCACAGACTTGTTCTGGATTCTTTTCAGAAAACTCTCTTAAGCAATATTTTTCAAACAAATTATCATCTTCTTCTTGTATTTGTGTTTTATGACATCTTAAACTCATGAATGCTGGTATACCATCTGGTGTCGAACCTTGTAATGCCCATCCAAATGAATACTTAACTGCAAAGGGATAGTTATAATAACCTTCTACTACTTCAATGGGTTTTAACAATTTACTTTGATTCATTCCTATTAATAATCCAATTTTTGATTTTATGAAGTTGAAGGGCACATGATTCAAGTATTCTAATCCATTTATATCTTTGATAGATGGACTTTCTTCTATTTTAAAGGGCCAATTTTCTTTGCAGTATATATTATTTATGGTTTCAGATTTCCTCATCTCAATATCATAAATTTCTAGATTATTTAATATGTATGTCTTTATTTTATGTTGCCCATACATAGTAGTAATATCTATATCTTTCTGAGGTTTCATATATGACATACCTAGTTCTGCAGCTAAATTTAAATCCATAAAACATGCTGATGAATATGTATCTAAACCCATGTATGTCTTAATCACTTTATCTTTACCTTTAAGCTTGATTTTAACTGGCACAGCAGGATAAAATAGCTTTTTATTACTTACTTTTGTCTGAAAGTTTTTTGCTTCATTACTTCCTGATTCTTTTGGCTCTACTTTCTTATCTTTATCTTCTAATTTCACAGTGAGTGCTGCTGGTGAGGGGTTTGAGCCATCTTGCTCTTTCTTTGTTAAACTGGTACTATCTTTTTCTCTATGCAGGATTGTTAAATGTTGCTTATTACATCTTTCACATTTTTCTGGTCTTTTACAGTTACTACTAAAATGATTTGATCTGAGACACTTAAAGCATAATTTATTGTCTTTAATGAACTTTGTTATTTCATCTTGGCTTTGTTTTTCTAGAATTTTGCATTTATTTATACTATGATTGTCTTTTTTACAAAAATTGCAAAACTGTGATTTATTATTATTATAATTACTACTATTACTATTATTATTATTATTATTATTCTTATTGTCATTATTATTGTTCCATTTATTATTAACATTTTTATTGTTATTTCTATGGTCATTATTATTTTCTTTTGTATAAAGTGACTTACCTTTTTCACTTTGTAATTTTGTTTGTTTTGGTTTTGTACCAATGCCAAGTTCTCCAAATAAAGGTGTATTCATGATCCTTGCTTCTTTTTCAACAAACTTTGTAAATGTACTAAAATTTACCTTTTTATTTTCTTCATACATACTATCAACTTTATTTCTCCACTTATCACGCTGCTTGTAGGGAAGTTTTTTAACTATTCTATAAATAGCACCAGTAGAATTCAATTCATTCAATGGAGTAATATTTTCCATTGCATTATTAATCGAGTCTAGAAATAAAGAAAATTCTGCCATAGCTTCACCATCTTCATTCTTAATTTCATTCCAGTCTTCTAACTTTTTCAAATATGTATTTGCAATAACTTGTTCATTTCCATACTGTTTCTCGAGTTTTTCTACTGCCCTTTTATAACTTATATTTTCATCTAAATGCATACAACTTCTCACTATATTTTCTGCTTTACCTTCTGTATACTTGATTAAATAGGAAAGCTTGTTCATTTCATTTTCACATTTTCCTTCTATATTAGTTTTAAAAACTAGCATAAAATCTTTAAATTTAGTTGGATCCTTTCCAGAAAATATTTCTGGTTCACATATAGGAAGAGGATTATTAATACTCACTTCTAACCTTTGTTTTAAAATTTCTACTAATTTAGACTCCTGATTGTTATTTTCACCTATACTTTTTATTTTAGTTTCTGAAAAATTTACATTTTTATTTTCATTTTTCACAGAGGTATCGCTAATACTGAAAATTGGACTTTCTAATTTTTGTTCAATTTTAATTAGGCTTTGTTCTAAATTTTTTATATGACTACTATGTTGGTACAAATCCAAACTTTCTTTTTTCTTTGCCAAGTATTGTTCATGCTCTTGTAATTTTATTTTACTTTTTCTCATCTCTAGCAACAAAGATTAAAGTATTTTTTTTTTGCACTAGATATACTTACTTTACTAGATATATTACTAGCACTATCTTGTGGTATAATCCTTGGCTCATATTTATTCATGTATTTTGAAATATCATTTAACTCATAATATGGCTTTAATTTTAATGTAAGCCACTGCTGTATTTTATCTGCCTCTACAGATTCTGCTATTAATTCACTACAAGTATTTTTGAGAGATTCGACCTTTGCGTCTAATGTTAATTCATCAGTTTTAATTTCGAAACTTAAATCTAAATTATTTAAGAGAGCATGCCATAATTTGCCCTTAATACTGTTAATTTTATAGGTAACAGTAGCTAATTTTCCTGAAGGAACCTTAAAACCTCCTTCAGTTGTTTCAATTACATCTATATTGTGGATTTCTTTTGTTTGTTCGATATCGCTCATTTTTTTTTATTATTATTAAACCACTAATAATAACGGCCATAATTCGGCTGCTATTTTTTTTAATGATATGACACTTGTTTTTATCTTCTATAGGCCTTAGATGACTGCTCGGTTAATTTCATTAAAATTCTTCAAGGGCTTGTACCCAAAAACGACCGTCCCATTTTTGGGACATTGGCCACTATTCACGAAAATACTCAAAATGAAGAAAAACATGTGCATTATTTGGAATTCTTTTATTTTCCTCAAAGTAATGAATAAAATATAAAATTCTTATTTATAACAGTATATATATATATATATATATATATATATATATATATATATATATATATATATATATATATATTATATATATATTATATATATAAAAATATAGAAATAGAGAAATATACATATATATATTATTATTATTATATATATATATATTATAGTTATATATTATATTATTTCATATATATATATATATATATATATATATTATATATATATATATATATATATATATATATATATATATATATATATATATATATATAATATATATATATATATATATATATATATATATATATATATATATATATATATATATATATATATATAATTTGTATGGAATCTCTGAAAACACACATCGTGAAGTGGAACATTGCATCTAAAGCAAATTGGTTTCGTATTTTTCCCACAGTAAGCGCATCATCGTCGGGATTCTAAAGGCTTTACCAAATGATTTCCTGCATCGAACCTGATTTCTTCACTTACTCTTCCTTTCAAAAATGTGTTGTGGAGTGTTGTAGTTTGCCTGCGTTCGAGAGTCGTCATTGACATCTTCCGCCTGAGCGGACGGTCTCTCTCCTCTCGTCTGGAAGGGCCAACATGTCACTCAAGGAAAAGGTTTTTCTCGGAGTCAGCTCTCCTCTGAAATATTTTTAGGCGGCTGAGTTACCGCCCCCCGAGATAACCTCCACCCGAGTGGAAACCCATGTTCCCAAGAAGCGAGTCAAACGAAATGTCTATTTTTCCGTCAAAAGGCGGAAAAATCCGCATATTTCCACCTCGACCCAGATAAAGCTCGATTCCAGGGACTGCAGTTGCTCGGCTTTTCGGCTTTAGGTCAGCGAAAGCCGCCTTAGCAGAAGCGATTTCCCTTCGCTGCAGCTTACATTTCCGAGTCGAGAGTTCGTTATGCCCCGTATAGAGACGTAACAGCATGCCTTCGACACCCGAATCCCTGCGGGATGCCTACGAAAAGACGGGCGAGGGAGACACATGTTGACGCCACCCAATTCGCGGCTGCAGCATGTAGCTCGAACTTTGCCTGGAGAGGCGATCCTCGAACCGCCTAAGCAGCGGCTGAGGTGTAAGTAGAGGACTTCCTATCCCGTCACTAACCCCACGGTCTTGGCTCTGGACCATTCCTGAATGCAGAGAAACGCGTGACATTGGCGATACGTGCAGTAGTCCCCACTTCGCCCTGATGAGGCAGAGTGGAGGACACCGCACACGGGATATTCACATACCTTTATCCCCACGTACGCGGGCAGCAGCTGTCCAGCAGCTATCTTCGACTGCTTGCCTACGCTGATCAGTGTTGCTTGCCTGCGTTCGAGAGGCGTCATTGACATCGTCCGCCTGTGCGGACGGTCTCTCTCCTCTCAACAAACTCTCACTAATTTCACCAATTTTTTTTATAACCACGGGACACACCTATTCTAGGTAATTTCTAACTAGGATCCGGGCTAGGGATCGAACCCGGGCCTTTGCCATGCCACTCTGTCACTCTACTGATTGAGCCAGGTATGTATAAACATGTATCTAATAATCTGAGTATATATATATATATATAGCAAAGAGTATATATGTTATATATATACATATATATATATATATATATATATATATATATATATATATATATATATATATATATATATATATATATATATAAAAAAAAGATTGAAATTCCAACTAATGAGCAAACAAAAAAGTAGATCGTGTACCTCTGTCTTCTCTTTCTCTATATATATATATATATATATATATATATATATATATATATATATATATATAAAATATATATATATATATATATATATATATATATATATATATATATATATATATATATATATATATATATATATATATATATATATATATATGAAGATAGAGATAGACATATTTATCAAAATAGTCTGATTTGGGTACTTTCATGAATATTGGCCAATGTCCCAAAAATGGGACGGCAAAATAAATAGGTTATATTGTTTACCTACGTAGAATTTTATGTTTTTCCTTTTACGGAATCTTCGTGTTCCTTTATGACTAATGAAGAGAATAACATAACTAAACCACACCTCGTCACTGTAAGCAGCGTACTGGGAGCGTATACGTTACTGATTGTGTTTTAACCGAAAATCTGGCAACTTTAGTGACATATAATTTCAAAGATACTTAAAAATATATAATTATTTTGTGCTAAATACTTGAAATGGGTTATAGTCTTGCTTCTGAAAACAAAAAATTTTTTAGCGTAATTAATTTCAAGCATGTATAAAGTTGCGTCCCAAAAATGGGACATTGGCCGTTAATGGGTTAAAAAACTAATAAAAACTATTATTAAAAATTCATTCATTCATTTTATTTTATGTAAAATAAAAATAAAAATAAAGGAAGGATATTATTTTTTAACACAATTTATATATACAGATAAATTCTTATATTTCCTATATAAAAGTTTACCTGTATATATTTTTTTATTTATTTTATTGTTTTTATTTTTGCTATTCTTATTTATACTTATTTGTGTCAATCGGATGATCATTCCTCCATCTGAGTGACAGCTTCTGTATTCTGCATCCAAGCCTTCTTTTAATTTAGAAGAACTTTTGTAGAAATCCTTTCATCAGTGGTTTGAAATACTCGATTCGAATTATGCATTTTATTTAAACATCGTAGATATATTCGAACAGGTTCTAAAAATATAAAAATATAACAAAACTATAAATATATAAAAGTACAAATACTAAATGCTAAAAAATAAACGTAATAATTATATAATTATCCATAAATGCATTAAAAAAAATAGTTATTCCTGTTAGATATATTCAATAAAAATTATTGTTATTTTTGGACTTTTTATTTATTTTTGTCCTTATTAACTTTTGTTTTGAAAAACTCATAGATGTTACTTTTTAAATTAATACCACATTCACACCAACTATATTAATACCTATAAAAAATAACTACCTTCTAAATTACTGATGTATTTGGATTTCAGAAATGGCTGAGATTAGGGTGGATGGCTTTGATATTACTTAATTGTAGGACTGCTGCTTTATTAATAAAGTTGCTTGAAGATGGCTCTAATAGCTGAAAATCCCTTTTTTGTTTCTTCTGGTTGAATTTTAGCTTTTATAGAGTTTCTTTGTTGTCCTCAGGTTTCTTCTATAGCTTCTTTATTCATATACTAGATGATTGAAGAATTCAATTGCTAGTTATTCCACCTTAATAGTTTCTTCTTTGTGAAATTAATTAACCCTTGAATTGATTAAATAGATGGTACTAAGTAGTCTTCAATATCTTCCTAAAGTTGATTGAAGTTCAAATTCTGTACTTTGCTTTTATTTTCTCAATTTGCTTAGGCAAAGTTGGCAGTTTGTTGCTTCAATAGCCTGTTTGAGTTTCTGCAATAGCTTATATTTGCTTGCAGTATCTCCTAATTTATTATTTTTTCTTAATATTTGGCTTTCTTTAGCCTTTATTCTATTTGCAAGTCCTTATGTTGCCCCACCTTGTATTATGCATTTGTCAGCTGTTTTCTTATCAAAATTTCAACTTTTTGCTTTTCTACCTTTCTAATATTTTGGTAATTTTTTGTAACCATAGTTGATGCTCACATAGTAATGAATTTTCTTGGATTTTCCTTTTTTATTTTTTATTATTATTATTATTTTTTTTTTATATTTTAATGGAAAATATAACAATATAACAATATAACAATATATATATATATATATATATATATATATATATATATATATATATATATATTATATTTTATTTATATAATTATTATTTTTATATATATATATATATATATATGTTATATAAATATATATATATATATATTGGTTATATATATATATATATATATATATATATATATATATATATATATATATATATAAATAAAATATATATATATATATATATATATATATATATATATATATATATATATATATATATATATATATATATATATATATATATATATATATATATATTTTATATATATATAAATATATATATATATATATATATATATATATATATATATATATATATATATATATATATATATATTCTTTTCAATTGAATTAATTCAAGCTTTTGATATATTTCTTTTACAACCTAAAAGAAAAATAATAATTATTTTTCTCCGGCTCCAACTCCGACTATAGTTTCTGCACTGTTTGAGAATTGTGCAGCACTTTCTGGCAATAAATTTTTCACGTACAAAAATATATATTTTTTTAAAATTTATGCCCAGAATCCAGTTCCGTTTCATACTCCGGCTGTGGCTCCAGATCCGGCGCTGGATCCGACTAAGGTTTCTGCACTATTTGAAAATTGTTTAGCATCGTCTTCTGGCAATAAACCTTTCTGCCCAAATATCATATGGGGAACAAAATTATAACTCCAGAACTACCTGTTCGACCCGGATCCGGATCCAACTAAGTTTTCTGCACTATTTGAACATTGTTCACACGATCTCTCTCCGGCAATAAATTTTTCATCTAAAAAATTATTTCTTGAAAAAATTTATAAACAGGATCCGGCTCTAACTCCGGCTCCAGTTCCGACTCCAGATCCGTTTCCGACTAAGGTTTTAGAACTATTTGAAAATTAGTCAGCAAGTCTTCTGGCAATACATTTTCAACTAAAAAATATTTCTTTAAAAATATTTATAAGCAAGATCCGGCTCCGATCTGACTCGATCCTGCCCGCTCCGGATCCGGATCCATCAAAAGTTCCTGCACTATTTGAAAATTGTTCTGCAGCACATCTTCTTTCAATAAATTTTTCACCTAAAAAAATATTTCTTAAAAAAATTCATACCCAGGACCCGGCTCCGGGTTCGGCTCCGGATCCGGCTCCGGATCCGACTAAGGTTTTTGTACTAATTGAAAATTGTTCAACACGTCTTCTGGCAATACATTTTTCGCCTAAAAAGATTTTTTTTGAAAGAAATTAATACCCAGGATCCGGCTCCGGCTCCGGCTCCGACACCGGCTCCGAGTTCGGCTTCGGCTTCGGCTTCGGCTTCGGATCTGACTAAGGTTTCTGCACTATTATTGTTCAGCACTTTTTCTATCAATAAATTTTTCACAAAAATATTTTCGAAAAATCATACTCCGGCTCCGACTTCGACTCCGGCTCCGAAATCCGATCCGATTAAGGATTCTGCACTATTTGAAAATTGTTCAGTACGTCTTCTGGAATAAAATTTTCATCTAAGAAAATTATCTCTTGAAAAATTTATACCAAGGATAAGGCTCCGAATCTGGATCCGGATCCGGACCCGACTAAGGTTTCTGCACTATTTGAAATTTGTTCAGTACGTTTTCTGGCATTAAATTTTTCACCTAAAAAATATATTTTTTTAAAAATTCATACCCAGGCTCCGGCTCTGACTCCATCTTTCAAGCCCTACCCAGCCCGGACTTCAATTTCCTTGGCTTCGATCTGACTGAGGTTTGAACTATTTGAAAATTGTTCAGTACGTCTTCTGGCAATAAAGTTTTCACCTAAAAATATTTATTTAAAAAAAAATTATAATAGGATCCGGCTCCGCTCCGGATCCGATCAGACTAAGGTTTCTTGAACTATTTAAAAATATTCAGCACGTCTTCTGGCATAAAATTTTCACCTAAAAAAAATATTTTTCGAAAAATCATACTCTGGCTCCGACTCCATCTCCGACTTTGAATCCGGCTCCGGCTCCGACTCCAAATCCGGATCCGATTAAGGATTTTGCACTATTTGAAAATTGTTCAGCAAGTCATCTGGCACAAATTTTTATAAGAAAATTATTTCTTGAAAAAATTTATACCCAGGATCCGTCTCCGAATCCGGATCCGGATCCGGATCCGACTAAGGTTTCTGCACTATTTGAAAATTGTTCAGTACGTCTTCTGGCATTAAATTTTCACCTAAAAATATTTTTGAAAAAAATTATACCCAGGGGTTCCGGCTCCGGGTCCGGCCGGGCCCCGAGTCCGGCCCGACTTCATCTTTGGCTCCGGATCTAATTGCTGTTTCTGGCACTATTTGAAAATTGTTTAGCATGACTTCTGGCAATAAATTTTTCATTTAAAAAATTTTTTCTGAAAAAAAAATTACACTATTGCACCGGCTCTTGACTCTAGCTCCGACTTCGACTCCGGTTCGACTCCGGATCTGGATCCGACTAAGGATTCTGCCCTATTTGAAACCTGTTCAGCGTCTTCTGGTAACAAATTTTTCATCTAAAAAAATTTTCTTAAAAATTTATACCTAGAACTGGCCTGAATCCGGCTCCGACTCCGGCTCCGGATCCAACTAAGGTTTCTGCACTATTTGAAAATTGTTCAGCACTTCTTCTGGCAATAAATTTTTCACCTAAAAAAATATTTTTCGAAAAAAAATCAAGGCTCTGACTTCGGCTCCCACTTCGACTCCGGCTCCGGATCCGGATCCGACTAAGGATTCTGCACTATTTGAAAAATTGTTCAGTACCTTCTGGCATTAAATTTTTCACCTAAAAATATTTTTTTGAAAAATTCATACCCAGGCTCCGGCTCTAGCTCCGGTTCGGCTCCGGCTCCGGCTCAATCACCTTCGGCTCCGGATCTGACTAAGGTTTCTGTACTATTTGAAAATTGTTCAGTACGCTTCTGGCATTAAATTTTTCACCTAAAAATATATTTTTAGAAAACAAATCGTACCCAGGATCCGGCTCCGGCTCTGGCTCCGGCTTTGGCTCCGGCTCCGGTTTCGGCTCCAGCTCCAGCTCCAACTTTGGCTTCAGCTCCGGATCCGAATAAGGTTTCTGCACTATTTGAAAAATTGTTCAGCAGATCTTCTAAAAATATATTCTTCGAAAAAAAATCCCGGCTCCGGCTCCGACCTCGACTCCGGCTCTGACTTCGATCCGATCCGGATCCGACAAAGGATCCTGTATTACTTTTTGAAAATTGTTCAGCACATCTTCTGCCAATAAATTTTTCATCTAAAAATATTTCATGAAAAATATACCTAGGCTCCGGCTCTGGCCCTGGCCCGGCTCCATTTATTTGACTGGGTAAAAAAGAATAAGCTAGAGGTTGAGAATATGAAAAATTAGATTTTCTATAATTATGAATAAACATTTTTTGATCCTAAACCTGGAATTGCAATTTTGACTGGAATTGAAATTTTTTATTCGACACCTCTCTTAAATAAATTTCAAAATCAAAACTATTTAGAATTTTAAAAATAATTACACCATGATGTTCAGGAGGAATTTTTCTACTAATTTAGATAATAAAAAAAATGTGAAAATTTTGATTTGATTCAAAAGTAGGGTCTTACCTATTTTACTTAGCTAGGCTATGAATAGCGTGAGGCTTTGATTTGAGTTCAATTTATAATTTGCAATATTGAGTTCGATATTTTTTGGAAAAAAAGGCATTTTTATTACGCATTATTTTGCTTACTAATTTTAAATATTTAGTATAATAATAATAATAATAATAATAATAATAATAATAATAATAATAATAATAATAATAATAATAATAATAATAATAATACACACACACACAAGGTCAGAGTGTCTAAAGCTGACATCGTGTAACTCGAGAAGGCAGCACCTACAGTTAAACAAAATATATATTTGGAATCAGTGGAAAATTTTATGCTATTATTATTATAATATATTTTTTTTTTTCAAATATTCGTCGGAAATATTTAAAAAAAATAATTATTTTCCCATTAAGGGCACTCTTCATGAGGGTTCGTCCCCCTGTCGTCCACCGGGAGGCCGAGAGACCCCTGACTCCTGCCATCTTTGCGGGTTACCCTATAGTATTCTTTAGTTAAAAAAAGAATAATTTTACTTCCCTAACACTTTGGTATTACTTTAACTAAAGTAATACCTCGAGCCCCCTAAATAGGAAAATAAAAATTATTTTTAAATATTTCCGACGAATAAAATGAAAAAAAAAAAAAAAAAAAAAAAACATTCCTAAAATTTTCTGCCGATTCCAAATCAGCACTGTAGGTGCTGCCTTTCTCGAGTTACATGATGTCAGTTTTAGACACCTGATATATATATATATATATATATATATATATATATATATATATATATATATATATATATATATATATATATATTATTATTCTTAAGTTATTAGCTATATATATATATATAGGGAAGATATTATTGTTATACATAATATATATATATATATATATATATATATATATATATATATATTATATATATATATATATATATATATATATATATATATATATATATATATATATATATATTATATAATATATATATATATATATATATATATATAAAGAATATATTTTTTATAAATAATTTTGATTCAGTACGTTAATTATAAATCTCTAGCAACATTTTAGTACGTTTTATGTTCAAGTACTTTTTATTGCCTGCTTATCTAAGAAATTGCCATATATATATATATATATACAGTATATATAAGTAGTATATATATATATATATATATATATATATATATATATATATATATATATATATATATATATATATATATATATATATATATATATATATATTTCTTTTTTAGTTTTTTTTTTCTTCATTTTTATATATATATATATATATATATATATATATATATATATAAGATATATATATATAGATATATATATATATATATATATATATATATATATATATATATATAAATATATATATATGACCAGACTCCCGAAAGTATCATGCATGTAACTAAAAAATTATAACAGCTAGGAAAAAATAACAATTTTGATTTTAGCAAGCAATTTCATCGATGAAACAAAAAATTATTTTATTCTAATATTTATTAATAGCACCTTAAATACTAGTATAATCTTAGATCTGGCAAGCGTACGGTGTGATTGACCTTGAATCTCTGCATTACTTCTTCACGAGAGCAAGAGTTACCAAATAGTATTTTAATTTTACGCTTTCGAGAAAATGTTATTTTTTTCATATCCTATTTAGTTCGAGCCGACGGGGGACAGAGGAGGGGGACGAAGTCCCCCTGTCGTCCCCCGGTAGTAAGGTCGAGAAACCCCGACTCTATCCATCGTTCTTGTTTTTTACCCGTGGGATATCCTTTATTTAAAAAAAAAAAAATTCAATATTTGGCACCTTTGCGTGCGCACTGGAGTACTGAGCTTCTTCGTATTCCCAGAAAACGGTAATATCTATTACGTTTTCCAACATTTTTTAACTATTTAAATTTTTCAAAGCGTTATTTTTTTTTAATTTCATAGATAAAAATGTCTCCTGATTAATAAAACGTTATTTATTTTCCTGTAGCTGTTAAAAAGTTTTTTAGTTACATGCATGATGCTTGGAGGTTGACCTATATATATATATATATATATATATATATATATATATATATATATATATATATATATATATATATATATATATATATATATATATATATATATATATATATATACGATGTGGAGTTTTTGTAGAAAAATATTTGTTGGCCAGTGTTGCTACCAGAAGTGAAAAGGTAAAATTAGTTTATTTTTATTTAGTTTTCTACATAGCTATTCATTTATAGTTTTATATTTCTTTTCATATTTGTTCTTTTTGTTTATATTTAACAATCATTTTTAAAATTCACTGCAGAGTTTGAGATCGATGAATATATATTGAAACCGTGTTGGTGCTTTTTTTTTTTTTTTTTTTTTTTTACAATGCAGAATGAAAAATAAATAAATATAAAAATAATTTACATTATACTTATGTTAAAAAAAAAGGTTATGTTACAGTTTAGTTAGTTTAAATAGATCTAAACTATATATAAGTAAAGGTTATGAGTTTTGTTAGTTTACAGATTTGAACTTTTTATTTTTTTTGGAAAATATTTTTAGAGGTGTGAAGCTGCTTAATAATAAAGTTTCACTTGACTTTGGGCATTACCTTCAATTTTATGAAATTTTTCGAACTCATGCAATCGGATATTTATATGGAGGTGAGGCGGATAATCGATTGATCATATATATATATATATATATAGATATATATATATATATATATATATATATATATATATATATATATATATATATATATATATATATATATATATATATATATATATATATATATATATATAAATACATAAACAGAGCTTTTTATATTTTTTTTTTTTTGTTTTTTTTCTATAAAAAAATCTCCTTTCTACGAAACGACAGTTTTCAAATTTTAACCTATTTCCTACTAACATTTTTTATAAACTAGTTTTTTCTTTTTTCGATAACATATGCCAACCTAAATGTCCTACAAACGATGTGTCTTTACATTGCACCTCGTACCAATGCTCTTCCCTTTCGTTTTAGAAATATCGTAAACAAAAACGTTTCCTCAATATAATATCTTGTATCTTTTATCAATAGCAACTCAATAGGCACATTTTTTAAAACCAAAGAAAGCATTTCTATGGGCTGAAACTCTGACATGGTTTATAAATAAATGTGGCCACTATAACGTCAATTATGTAATTCAAACTAGCCTGATGTGTCTTTACATTGCACCTCGTACCAATGCTCTTAACTTTCGTTTTAGAAATATCGTAAACAAAAACGTTTCCTCAATATAATATCTTGTATCTTTTATCAATAGCAACTCAATAGGCACATTTTTTAAAACCAAAGAAAGCATTTCTATGGGCTGAAACTCTGACATGGTTTATAAATAAATGTGGCCACTGTAACGTCAATTATGTAATTCAAACTAGCCTACAGCTGAAGATGCGAGCCTTCAAGCACATGGCAATTTCCTTTCGAGCTAATCTCCACATCTCTCAACCAGAGAATTCAGCCATCAGAGATCACTCGGATCTTACAAAGAACCCTACATCTCTTCGGAACATCTACATATGAGGAGTTGAAAATTTAGAAATCTTCATACGTAAAAACACTTAAACCTATTTCTTTTCTTTGTCACTTCACATTACCTGAACTCTCTCTCTCTCTCTCTCTCTCTCTCTCTCTCTCTCTCTCTCTCTCTCTCTCTCTCTCTCCTCTCTCTCTTTCTCTTCTTTTTTTTTTTTTTTCTGTTTTTTATTTTTGATTTTAACTTTTGATGTTTCACGATCGATATTGAACCTGTAACACTTCACACAATCTTTTTGCTTATTTGAAATTTTGTTTTATATTTTAAATTTAACTACATACTCTAATCTTATAATTGAATTAAGCCTCTAGAACGTCATTTTCGGGTGTTTTTCTGTGTTTGTAGTCATTGTTTCGGCGTTTTCATTTTTCCAAACCTAATTTTTTAACATTTTTTCGTATCAACTTCTACAATTTTTTTCGAAATGACTTTAAACTCGAAATATACATAGATGGGTCTATTATAAGCACAAATGCACATAGAAGTTTATTGACTTTTGGAAAATTGCGCTCAGCATTGTCGAATTTCAAAACCTACATTTTTTTAAAATTGCAGAGCACAATTTTCTAAAAAATCAAAAAACTTGCATTTTGTGCGTAATAGACCAATCTATGCATATTTCGAGTGTGAAGTTATTTCGAAAAAAATTGTAGAAGTTGATACGAAAAAATATCAAAAAATTAGATTTAGAAAAAATGAAAACGCCGAAACAATGATTACAGACACATGAAAAACACCCGAAAATGAATTTCTTGAGGTCAGAAAAAGCTGCAGTTTGCTGTTTTCCCCATCAAAATTGTCTGAAAATTAAGAATTTTATGTCCATTTTTAGGTGGGGGCTAAAATGGGGTCCCAAAATCTCAAATATTGGATCTAGCCCTGAAAAACCATTTTGAAAAGGGGAAGAAAAATGCCACATATCAATCAGTTCAGATTCAGAATGAGATCAATACGAAACGAAGAGGAGTATGAATTTTTTAGTATTTGTTGTTAATTTTTTCTAGTTATTTAGCCGCCCTCCTTAGGAATGCCACAATTATATATATATATACTTAGAGTATATATATATATATATATATATATATATATATATATATATATATATATATATATATATATATATATATATATATATATATATATATATATTTAGAAGATAGTTACATATATATATATATATATATATATATATATATATATATATATATATAGTATATATATATATATAATTGTAGCATTCCTAAGGAACGAAATCTAAACCCCAGTCTATCGTCGTATGTTTAATGAAGATATATTAACTATCTAACAAGGTCAGTTATTAAAATGACTTATATATATTATTATTATTTTAGTACTAAGTTCATAATAAATGCATGGCTGGCTAAATGCTTTATATTATATATAAATGCTTAAACGCTTTTAAGATATTTAAAGATTATAAGCAAATAAATCTCCCAATATTCCAGTTGCTCCCGCGCTGTATCTTCGATCCCAGTCAATCCTGCAGTTCCCTTTTTACAAATAGAACCCCTCCCAGTACGGCTTACCAGACCAGGGTATGTATTACCTAAAATAAAAGATAAAATTTACTATTAAGTATAATTTATAATGAATAAAATAATTAATTAAACATATTATTTATATATATAAAAAGATATTATTATTATATATATATGTTATTATATATATATATTAGTTATATATATATATACATTATTCTAAGTATGTAAATGAGATTATTATTACCTATATGTATATATTATATTTATGGCCAGCATCCCGAAGAGTTCAGGCATGTAACTAGAAAACTATAACATCTACAGGAAAATAAATAACATTTTTGATTTCAGGAAGTAATTTCATCGAAGAAACTTAAAAAAAAAATTATTTTATTCTAATATTTATTAATAACATCTTAAATATTAGTAAAATCTTACACCTTGCATTGTACGCTTTGATTGACCGATTTGACCTTGAAACCTGCTGCATTAGTTCTCGAGTTCTCGAGGTGCCAAATACCATTTTTTTTACGCTTTGGAGAAAATATTATTTTTTTTTTTATATCC
>JABUQX010077603.1:0-12500 GCA_015478945.1 Trachelipus rathkii | reverse complement strand
TATCTCTCTTGCATATATTATCTTAAGATCTCGCGCTCTGGTGGGAGTGTGTTTGGTGTTCAATTTTGCTTCTCAGTTTAAATTTTCGTATCTCTTCTCTCTATCATAGTTTTTACTCTTACTCTCTTTTAATTTAATTTGTGTGCTAGATCGATCTATAGAATATTATGCTTTTACTAAAATTTATCTCTTCATTTATGTTTTATATATTATAAAATTTTTCGTTTTCAGAAACAAAGCTTTTTAAATCGGTAAATTCAAACCCCCCTTTCCAAAATTGATTTATTTGATCTAGTTGCATACTCGAATCATTATTTTGTATAACAATAGCAAAAAACTTTTATTTATTTTTTATTTTATTTTGTTTAAAATATATTTTTTACTCTTAAATTTTTTTTCTTTTTATATTTATAACTTAAAAAATTTGCGTTTTACAGCATCTAAGCAGTTTAATCAGTTAGTAAATAGGTAAATCAAAACCCAATAATGATGAGGGCAAAGTAGATTTACTCTCCAATCAGCGGGAATTCGTAACACTGGAACTCGCGTTGCGGAGTTAACAGAAACCGGAGCTCTCATCCACTAGGGCCAGTGGTCGGCAAACCGCGGCTCGCGTGCGCCTCACTGCGTGCGCTGTTGCGCTCTCTGGAGTTGTGGCTCTCCCACAAAATACCACGTTCGATTGAAACTTCGTGACGACTCTGGCTTTTCTTATTTCTATTTTTTATTTGGCTTTTTGTGAGCTTAAACTTTAGGCTAGTGCTCTAAAAGCAACTTAATGACGAAAACATTTCCAGGAAGATTAAATGTCAACGCGTATCGTCAAATCGTATCTTTGCATCGTGTTCTACAATGTATTACTTCCGAGCGCTATCCCCGCAGGAAAGACTCAGACTTTGTTACGTTAAAATGCACCCCTGCGGTTGGCAATTCCACCTGCCTCTGTCCGAAGCGCTTTGCCTCCCCTCCATTTTTCCCACCAGCAATTCGGTTCGAGGGAGGATGCGCATGCGCGCTTTCAAAACACGAACGCTTTGGATGGAGTGAGTTAGCTACCAGTCTCATTATGCAGTGGTTAGTGATAGATGCCGTCCGCAAATCCGCCAGCGCTGTTTTTTTTACAGAAAGTACAGCTGCGAAGCAAAAAGTTTCTTGTAATTTTCCAACCGCTGTAAGTCCACAGGGTATTTTGTCATCAATTTCAAGAATTGTAATTAATTTTAGTGTTGGTAACTTTATTATTATTATTCTTTTTTGGTAAGAAGAGAGTTTGTATTTTTATTCAATGGGGTTAAAAAATTATTATTAAAATAATTTAAATTTGTAAATAAATAGGTAATGCTATTCTATACACGTACAATGATAAAATGAAGACATTTTTCTTAGGTGTCCTGTTTGACCATTTTACAAAGAAGCAAAAGAAAAACGCAGTAGAGCGAAACCAGTGAATTAAAGGTTGCTCGCGGACTGAAACTTTCTCGTTAATTCAAAATTAAATGGGCCTTCGGACCTGTCTTATTTGTAGGAAAAATTAGAGCACTTATACTCGAAGATAAATAATTTGGCGATAGACAGCTGTGTGCGTGTTGTCGCCACTCTCTAGATCTACTAAATATCTGTCTACTTCGTGTGTCGAATATCATAGACAGAAAGCAGTTGAGAGCTATTCAGAGAGTCAAGAAAAATCAAGTTCTGTTTTTAATTACTGAATAAAATCTTCCAAACAATGTTAATATTGCAGTTTTGTGTTTAGAATTGATTGCTAGAGAGGAAAAAAACTATCATAAATAGACGGGAATACATGAAAAGCAGCTTTATAAATGCATTCGTTGGAAGAGCTATTTCGGGGATTTTTAAGAACAAAGGGCAGAATATCTAAAAAAATTAAGTTACATTGTCTGGCTAAAACATTACATCGTATTGATAGAGCATAATCTGACGCTGTAATAATAGAACCAACAGCAAGCGAAGATCAGGCCTGAATTAGCGGTCTCATCTATATTTTCTCGCTCGGTGAGGTCTTGTGACACAAATTTGTATAAGAATCAGGAAGTTTCACTTGTGTAGGATTTTTTTCGTCTACAGGTTCTAAAGAACTTTTCTTTATTAGGATATTGCCAAGCAAAGGTTCAACACAGTGGGAAGAAGATATAGTAAATTCTGTAATCGAATGCATTGAAAAACTTCCAAATTCCTCGATTAAAATTGTTCTCAATTTTCAGAGGTGTGGGTCGTGAAGCATAGTGATGACCGACGTTAGGGAAACTGGTTCGTTTGCTATTTTTGAAAAGGAAAAAAAAATTTAAACCACGAAAATACTTACTTAGCATTGATCATTCATCAGAAGCGCTTTGTGCCGCAGACATTTCCAGAAAAGAAATTTGCAAAGTTATGGAAATGGTGATTAAGATTATCAATTAAATTATATCTAAAGCTCTTAGTTATCGCCAATTTAAAGAATTTTTAGTTTGAATGGGAGAGTGAGTTAGCAGATCATTCTGCTGACAATTAACAAGTTCACTCGTTTTGGTTATCAAGACATTGAGGGTAATAACGTTTTCACGAGACAGAGATAATATAACAATTTCTCTCTCATTCCGAATTCTTAGATATAGAACGCATTTCTCTTTGAGAAGGGTGTCTCTCTCAGAACTAACGAACGATCAAAGAGGATTTAAAATTTTTCTTTCATGGTAGACGTTACGTCTCATCTAAATCAGGCTTAAATCGTAAAAACTACAAGTGGATGATTGGTATATACTATTTTTTCGATGTATTAGATTAGCAGTGTGTTTTATATTCATTCGAATAAATATCATATAATATTATTTTTTTAGTACCTCCTAAAGTATTTTAAAATAGACGGTAATTGAATCGCTGGTGTTCTTCTAAAATAGGCGGCCTCCCAAGTATTATTACTTTTGTTTTGAACAGCAGGCATGCTAAGATAAGAGAGGCTAATGTTTAAATTGATTGTCTATCTTTCCAAATACCCCTATTTATATCCTTTCCCCTTTTTATAATATTAATTAAAGGTATAAGATTTCTACTCAACATCGGTATTTTCATGTAAATCAAATAATCAGTCAAAGCGACGTGATAATGTGGTCATTTTTTTTAAAAATTAAACATTAGTATCTTAAATGCTATCTGGTGTTATAAGTATTACTGTTATAATAGTGGCGTTGCATTTGAAAAACTTTTTCCATTGTTCTAAAAATTCAATACCTCGCTGGATATATTTAATTTTATTTATATAAAACAATAAGAGAAGATAGTGTGGAGCTTGCAGTGGTGAGTAGATTTTGGGAACGAGCTTTATCGCGCTCGCTAAGATATAAGTAGAATTATTGGAGATAAAACAAACAATGTGAAACAATGAGTCTACAGGCGCATACATAAGCGATTGGATCTGCTATATTGAATAGAGAACCTAGAGATATTGGTGAATAAATTATGGTTAGAAATTTCTAAACACCATATGAGTAATATAGGAAAAGATTCCTTCTCATAGTAATCAGAATAACTCCTGTGTAAAGATATACAATAAATATTAAAAAAACTAGAATAATAAAACTTAGCGTTTTAGTGAATCGACATTTTGATTTTCATAATTAACCTAAGATACTTGGTGTCATCTTACAATATTCTAATTGCTCTAAATTGATTCTATATTTTTCTCAATGTAATTCGATAACAACTTATGCAAGTAGCTTTACGTGAGAAAGATCGTCTTATTAGAGATGAGTGACACATGTGGAACAATACGTGGCCTAAGAATTGAAATTAAACAAATGAATATTTGACTCATCATGACTATTATATCCAACCGCCTAAAATCATCTTATTACAAGGAGATTTAAAGCAAATTGGTAGAAGATTGATTTGTCAGTGTATCTCTGGTTTGTGTCATATACTTGTTTTTTGATTTTATGGATACCTTTACTCAATTAATTTTATACTCAACGATAATTATTATTTATCTCTTTGATATTAAAAGTATTTTTACTATGATACTCTGCCTCAAGTTTTTCTATTCGATATGGTTATTATGGCTTATAAAACCATAGATTTTAACTCAAAAAGTTAAACAACTCTATAATATCTACTTAATTTTTAGGCGCAGACAGTTGGTGAGTGTTATGATTCCAAAGATAGTGAGTTAGTGTCTCAGTGATCTGGGGATTGATGAAATTTGGATAGGTTGATGATTTGATGTGATAATGAAATTTTAGTGGGACATATTCAACTCGCGAGAGAAAGATGTAATTGCGAAAATAGAGAGAAGGATAGACGAAATAAGCATAAGCAAAGAGGACTAAGTAAGCTTGAATTGTGAGAGAGTTTTTAAAGGTTTGATATTGATGCTTCCTTTATTTCCATATATGTTAGATATTATATATAGTATACTATTATATATTATTATATATATTATGTTATATGTCAATCTCATAGCAAATGTTTAATACCTCAGTCAGATTGATATGGACGTTTTTATAAGCATAAATGTCTACAGCTTATAATAATTGGTAAGTACACCTTAAATTATATAAGTTAATAACAATTGTAATAGCTATATAGTTTATAAGTTTAAAAATATAATTTGGCATCTCAATAATAAGTAAGAAATTATCAATCGTTG
Source organism: Trachelipus rathkii (assembly GCA_015478945.1). NCBI lineage: Eukaryota > Metazoa > Arthropoda > Malacostraca > Isopoda > Trachelipodidae > Trachelipus > Trachelipus rathkii. Next base: position 7,858 of record JABUQX010077603.1, on the reverse strand, counting down.
TACTGTTACATTTTGTGTACTCATCTTATGTTGATACATAATGAGGTTTGCTCCTAGACCACTTATGCACTTTAGTGAACATATCAACGTTTCCCAAAAAAAGTAAAGATAATATAACGTTTTTACCAAGTCTAGCTTATATAAAAACTCCATTTTGTCTTCTACTCCCATAAATGACTGATAGTATCTACAAAGTGGACCAGCCGACCCATACTAAATTGATAATGTAGTCCAAAGGATATTTTAATCTCTCCAATTCTCAGACTGAGAGATTTCTCGAAACATTTGGACCTCCGCTTTGCTGGAGTAACAATGACCTCGGATTAGATCTTTATCCACTAAGCCATCCTCGTTCCCAAAAAAGAACGCTTCAAAAGTAATAATCGCACTCTCTAAGTCGTATTTTTGTTTTTTTTAAAGCTTCCTCCATAGTTTTCTTACATCCCATAATTGCTAGATAGTTAACTCTCAAATACCACAGATCTACGTCTCCCACCCACCTTTCAAATGATCTACATATTTTGATCTTATTGTTTTACATAAGTTCACATTTCTGTAAGTATATAGAGTTATTCATATTTGTGTAATAAACATTAAACATAAAAAATAACATTAATTAAAGCTAGCATTAGCATAACCTGAACTAGAATAAAAACATGATACAATGACAAATCTTAACTTCTCTTACGCTAACGAAAAAAATATATTAACTAATCTTAAACATATTAACATAATAAGTTTCTCCACATACCTTAATCAAATCTCATTAAAAGTGACTAACATAGTATAACAAAACGTTAAATACCTATTTAACTAACTATTCAAGGCATTCTCTTAATATTTAACATGTTAATTATTATACATATTTAGCATGGTAATATTTAACAAAAATCTAACATAACTCTTGATCAATAGGATTCTCTATATATATCATACTGAGCCAACCATTCGAATTTCTCTAAATGTCTTGATCTAACATAGTAATATTTGAACATTAAAATTGACGAATAGACGTGATACTAAACAATGCATAATTCCCAGTGCGAATAATTGCATAACATCATCAAAGTTTTATCCAAAATAACATAAAAATTAAGTTTTTGGAATAAAATATCATAGTAAAGGTGTTGATACTAAAGCTCTTCTCAAAAAGCAGGGGATTGAGACATCATTTCGAATCAAACCTCCCGCAACCCCATCACTCCCCTTTCATCCCCCTCCACCCTTCCATGATCTATTATTGAGATTATTCAAGTCACATTTTTTCTGGTAATTTTTTTGAAAAACAATAACTAAAATTATAATAATATTAACTCTTTTAATATATTACCTAATCGTATGCTCATGCTTTGATTGATAGACAAAGTCTTTTCATCATCACATAATTATCGTAACATTATTAATTTATAAACCTTGCACCAAGAATATATAATGTACCGATCTCAACAAACCTTAACACACCTATACGCTACGAATAAATCAGTACTTAAACATTTATTATAAGTGTTACCTATGATAATACTTTATAAACATCAGTTAAATGTTAGACTAATTATAAAATAATATAGACAATAACATATACGTATTAATACCTTTAATTCACACATTTTTCTCATAATAGCATATATATCTACTCTGACATTATATTTCAAATTAGTTTTAAATTTATATTTAACATGTAGTATTTATAATAACAAAACATTTATATATATAAAACCTTTTTACTTAAATCTTAATCTACTGACCAATGAAATATATAAATATGCTAACCGTAAAGTTTTATTATACTCATAATAAACAGTAATATATACTTTAAGATAAATTAAAATTATTATTAACCTTTCTTATATAGATTTTAAATGATCTCACAACTTCGTATAACGAAATAAATAATTGCTCAAATCATATTTAAAGTCTATCCAGACATAAAGACCTATAAATATAAGTCTTTATTGAATTAATAAATTATATCATAGTCAAGTGGAAGAGTGTTTAAACTAAATAACTAAGTTAAGTCAATAAAGTTATGAATCAGTGTTAAAATAATCAGACCCACCCTCACATCCCTCTCTCACCCTCCTCTTCTACCTCTTCTACCCTACCTACTTGCCAAGATGGATGGTAATGAATCGTGCTTGATTCAATTTGATTCAAAGTATATCGTCGTGGAAAGTTCTCAAACTGTGGAAGATAACTTAAATAAAATCAGGAATTTTCAAACTGGATACTTAAGTGAAATGAATTATTTATCATGGTCCTTAGACTTGAACAAAGTAGAACTGTCACTCTGAGCAAATAAAGCTCTACTCTCTCATGATTCTTGACACTTTAGAATAAATGTTCAGCGACAAAAACTCTAACACCTTACGCATGAACATAAAGACTGCTGACGCATTAACACCAATACTATATCAATCACTTCACACACTGAATATAAAGTGGATCTAACATATATATTTACAAAATAGTATATATTTTTCACACTTTTTCAAGCATGTCTCTAGCATACCTGTCAATGTTTAATTTAATATTTGAATATGGTAATATTTTATATTTCATGAGATAAGGTAATTAATCATAACCTTGTCTTAATTATCATACTGAACCTATGGCGCAATAATATACTACCGTTAACAAAGTTTTTTTTTTTACATTACATTAGAAAATATATTTCTTTTAATATATTATTTAATCAATTATAGTTAACCTCACCTAACTTCCATAATCCCCAACGAATAATTGCAAACGATAACAAAGTTATATCCAAAGATCATATAGTACATAATTTAAAAATTATTTTGCTTATATAAAAATAATAGTAAAGTGTAATTATGATTTTACTGATACCTAATAAGCATCCTAAGGTCAGTGTGTTAATCAGAAAAATTTTTTTAAACCACTCCGCCCCATCCTATCCCCCTCCTCTCACTCACCCTACCAATAGTTGATTATACTACACTGATCCTTCACTTTGAGTGTAATCACTTAATTCAAAGTCCGATATATGGTTCGTAGTATTAACATCTTTTGGATAACATTCATATAATTATAATACGTATAATACATTTTAAAAAGATAAGGTTCTTATGAATAATGTGTACCAATGAAAAGATATGCTTAACGTAACTCCATAAAGTTTTTAATTACGTTACTAACATATCATATAATTCGGAACTTAAGAATTTAAGTACACTGAGAACAAAATACTTACATGCAAACCTCACGCTCATAATAATATATATATACGAAAAATAGCTAAATCATTAACCTAAAAGTTCCTCACATACTTTAACAACTAGTAAAAAGTAAACTAAACGTATAGATTAAGTGAATATTCCTCTCACTAAGGTATTGTATACCCTTTATGTATACCGCTTACACCCTCCCTTTCAGGGGTACCTTGAGAATTGGGTACTTCATGTGCATCTTCATCTGTGGTAGGTGATCTTCCAAGTAGTTGCGGTACTACTCGTCGCTCTAGTAAAAATTGTAATATCGGTATATTATAGTAAGTATTGAGATTAGGTTAGATGATAAGAGTGGATAAACGATTCATCGTGTGTAAATAAAGCTTATGTATAAATAAACATGTAAATAGATAACTACTTTAAGGATAGCCTACCTAAAAACTCCTATAAAATAAACATCTGTGTCATATGGCTATCAAACCTTTGGAGTAAGTTATTATATTTAGATTGTTAATATAGTTTCTTCTTGTAAGGTGTATTTTGTAAGGAGTATAGGTTTAACTCGTATTTCATGTTGATGAAAATGCGTAGTTTTAATTTATATACTGATCATTAATCAGTGTACTTGTTAATGTTGATTTATTTATCGAATACTCTCGTTATAGGTATTAGTTATTTTCTTAGATTAAAATTGCCAATTTTTTTATCTTATTTACTAGTTGTTTAAACTTTGCTGAAGTGATTATAATAATAATAATGTATTAATACATTAATTAATAATAAAATAATTTAATAAAATAATGAGAATAAATAGTATATAATAATAATAATAATTATAATATAATAATAATAATTAATAATAATAATATAATAAACTATAATATAATAAATTTAATAATTAATAAATAAATAATTAATAATACTAATAAAACAAATTAGCTCATAATAATTATCATAATAATAATTCCGCTAAATAATTTAATTACAATAATAAAAAATAATAATAATAAATAAATAATAACAATAATGTTCGTATGTATATGATAAATAAAAATATTGTTAAGTATGTAAAGAATGGAGAGTAATAACGCTTATAAGAGTGAGAGTCTGACCTTCAATAATATCTTCATTAAATTAAAAGACATTTTTTTTTTTTTTTTTGCATACATTGATTACCACCACTCACGTGGGACGTTGGGGCTTATAAAAATAAGACACACAGTTTTTCACAAAAACAAAATAAAATAATAATAAAAAAAAATTTACTTTATGAAAATACTTTAAAATAAAAATGGAAGTAAACCCATCCCTGGTTCCCTTACTAACGCAATATTCCTTCAGTTACTATATAGGCTAGCTCGCTCAGACGGCTATATATTAGGGATTTTATATAAATAGAGGTGTTAAAATCGAATTATATAGTCAGTGGTGTATAGAATAAATTAATAAGTAGGCAAGGAGTTTCCACGAAAACAGATGTGGCTGGATAATAGATAGGATGGATATTACTCAACGATACGATGATGATATATATATAATCTATGACTAGGTCTCATCTAATCACGTCAATATTCATGATGAGAACTCAAGCAAACCTCTTTTATTACATATGATATGAAAGGGTCTCGGACGCATATAAGTGGTGTGGAGGTAATGCGATATTATAAAAACAACTTTCACTCAACCTTATCATTACCTGCTTGTTAATACCTATAGAAATAAAATGAAATACTAGGGCCTTTAAATACTGATTCACGTACGCAGTACCGAGAAGAGGGTAATGGGAGTCAGAGAATAGTTTGAGGACAGTTTTAAGCTTACTTAGCCTTTAGTACTTCAACTCTCATAATCCAATAAAGGAGGTGAACCTGGAACCACCACAAATGTTAGTAGATAGGGTGTAAACAGTATTCCTATACTCAGGGATAGCGAATAAGACCTTTATATTACTGTATATGTGGTGAGCAATTCTGTGATAGCAATAGTGATATAATATGAAAAAAATATTTCTATATATCAGTCTCAATCTGAACCAGAATTTCCCAGCGTTTTTTGATATTTATATGGCCATTTTAATAAGCAATCGATTGTGTATTGATGAGGTAGTTCTCTCTCCTCAAGGACAAATTTCAACTATTTATGTTTAGTTCCTTAGAATGTTTATGAGTATAGTTTTACAGGCGTAATGATAAATATTAAGAAGCCTGAGATACAAAGGGAATAGGAAATAGATTGGGTAGGTTATTATTAGCGAGGAAGATTATGAAGTATATATAAAGTATATATATAATAGAATGTGTTGAAGTTTACAAAGAGTTGAACACTTCACAAGGAATTACGGTTTAACCCCATACTGTAAGGATAATTTCGTGAACCAAATAATAGTTATTATATATATATATATATCTAGGCTAAAATAAAAGAATTGAATGATTGATATGGTTTTTAAGTAACACAGTGTGTTATAATTAAGTCATTTTCGATTAACTCACTTATTTATGAGCTAGGTATTAGGTTAGTTTTAGTCTTAAGTAGATTGTATACGAGACTTTAATATTGAAGGAAGTATATAATGATTTAGAAGTTATGTACTACTTTTGACACAGATTATGTATATAACTTTATATATATTGTCTTAACGTTAAATTGATATTAATTGTTAATATTGAAAAAAATACAATGTTCTCTTTTGATAGGTCTTGATAACAATTTGTTTTTATTTAACTTATGCATTTGGTTCGTAGTTCAAGGTGTTTTTATAGATTATTAGTGGACTATAATTATAGCTGCTTTGTTTGTATGTAAAATAATAGATAAGTTTTGTAATAGATTATAACTGAGCAGTCTGTGAGTGATTGATATATGTTAGAAACGTTAGGGCTTAAGGGTAAATTATTGTACTAGTGAGTTAAAGTAATTATAGGTTTTGACATCTCTGAATGAATTTTGCTAATATATCTATATATAGTATATTTTGATTCATAGTATCAAAATGTTTGATTATATTTGATTAGCTAGACACTTTTTAATGAAATAATAGGTTATATACATTATATAAGTATCAATTCATATAAGTTTACATAAGATGCTGATATATCTTTAGAGAGTTTTATTGGTGAATAAACTTATTATATTAAAGAATTGTATAGTGATAAACTTCTCTTTAGCTGATGAATGATATTGATATATGAGATAAAAGGCTGGGTATATATTATATATTGTGGATTGTTTTGAAATAGTTTATGCAGCTGCATGATGGATTTTATAGGTTGAGAAACTTTATTCATAGGTTCAAAAGGTTTAATGTCTTATTACTTAGTTATTACCTCTAAATTGTTATAAGTTATTCTATTGTAGATTTTCGCACATTGTAAAGTGTATTATAGATATGTTAAGGTTATGTTTAATTTCTGTTAAGGTTTATGTGATTTATATAAATACACTATTGACAATATATTATCGTTATGATAATATAATCATTGATATTGTTTAGTGAGAAGTGAAATAGTTTTCGTGTAAGAGGATTAATTACTGTGTTTTAGAGCTGTGTGATGATGTGGATAGAAAGGCTAGGTTTTATGTTTATTTTGTAAAATTTTTTCATGTGAGTGAGTATATAGTTTTAAGAGTTTTGCCTCTATATATAATATATAGAATGATTTTGCTCATATAGTCTGCGTTTAATTCATATAGTTCTAAATGATGTTTATTATATTTGATATGCAATGACATTTTTAATGAATATATAGGTAATAAGTTTCAACTCGTTAAGTCAAGTAATGCTGGTACTTTAGATAGGGTTGGACATTTTGTTAAGGGGAAATTTTGTTTAGATATACTACTTAGCTGTGATGTAATATATAGGAAAAGTAGGGGTAGTTATTGAGTTTTGTATGCACTGTTACCACTTTTACTTTGATAAGATATATAGTGATATAAACTCAATCGGAAAATTTTGTGAATGTTGGGCAGGCTTATTCATACGTGAGGTATGATAGGTTTGTCGGTCATTGTACATTATTATTCTTAGTTCTAGGTTTATGATATATTATGTTTAGCTCATTTAAATTAATTAGTATTATATATAAAAATACGAAAACTTTGTTTAACGTTAGCGATATATTCATTATGGTCTAAGTATTGATAATTTAAGGTAGGATTATTACATAAATTATTTTGCCTAAATTTTTACCATTTGCATAATTGTTAAAATATTATAAACAAATTATGATAATGTTACGTTACATTCTTTGTATTGTGTCTCATAAGTTATAGTTACTTTACTGTTGTTAAGTTAATGGTACTCTATTAGTTTAATGTTATTGAGCAGTTTATACGTGTGTGATATGTATATAGCTATGGTTTTATTGTCGTTGTACATTATCTATTCTATATAGTTATCGGTTAATTTAATTATATTAGTTAGCCTTTATTGATGTTATAGGTAGAAGAGTGTATTAATTATCTTTGTTCTAAGTAGTAGCGTAGAAACATAGCTATATTAGTTCGGTTATGTCAGTAATAATTAATATAAAGTAAATCTTTATATTTTATGTTATGTTTATCCAATAAATAATGATTAATATACTTCGAAATTATGACTTTATAATAATCAAATTATAGTGTATCAATAGATCATTGGAAATGGGTGTGATGTGTAGGGATAGTGG
>JABUQX010077602.1:15000-17906 GCA_015478945.1 Trachelipus rathkii | reverse complement strand
ACTTAAACTTCATATATATATATATATATATATATATATATATATATATATATATATATATATATATATATATTTTATATATATTTTATATAATAAAAAAATATTATAATATATATATATATATATATATATATATATATATATATATATATATATATATATATATATATATATATATATATATATATATATATATATATATAAATATATATATATATATATATACTTGAGTTAGACTTGATAGAGTATTTCAGTTATTAAGAGAATTTAGATTTCTATTTATAAATATTAATTTTTCAACACTTTTCGAATTAAGTCTTGTTCTTCGATCGGCTATTAGATCGCCCGCTTTTGAGAAAAGTCTTTCATTTTCAACCGATGTTGCTGGGATAGAAGAAAAACTTTAGCTACTTTACTAAGTATTGGGAACAAAGCCTCCTTTTCCTTCCAAAATGTTAAAATGTCGAAATCAATTGTTCTTATAGTCTTGTCCTTTTGATAATATTTCTTGTAAAGTTCGAGTTCATTATATAGAGATGAATCTACAGATGATTCACTATCGCAGTCACTATTGCTAGACTTTGTAAGTAAATTGTCAAACATTGATATACGAGATGTCTTTGAAATATTTATATCATGGCTCAAAGTTTTCGAAGAAAATGGTCTTAGATCTCGCTTTCGTAGTTTAGTTGGTGATTCTACAGTAACGTCCGGTTCCGGGATTTTCATATTTTCCTTTAAAAAAGTTTCTATACCATTAATAATAATTCCCAAGTCAGAATCAGAAAATATTTTTTTCTTAAATTTTGGGTCCAAGTATGTTGACATTAGACAAATTGGGTTTTGAACGTAGGGGATTAGTCTTTGATTAACTTCATTTTGGATTTGTTCTTTAGCCTTTTCTGTTTCTTCATGCAAATCTTCTATTGCTGATAACTGAGAGCTTATAGCATAAAAAGTTGGAACAATTATCGAAGATGTAAGATATTTACTTCCACACAAAATTTGCGATGCTTCTTTGAAAGGTCTCAGAATTTCTTGCAAATTCTCTAAAATTATTTTTTCATTTGGTTTTATAGCCAGGGATGGAAGTTTTAACTTCAAAGCTGCAATTTCTAACTGCTCTGCTTGACTGACAGCTTCGTCTATCATAGGTAATGAACTATTCCATCTTGTTTTACAATCTCTCGTAATTTTGTTTGAATTATGTGAAGTATTTTTTTCTGATTTATAGATTGCTTTGTAGTCATTCCAAATTTTTGGAAATCTTTTGAATAACGTTGCAATATTTCGAACTTTATCAACAATGTTTGATGTAAATGTTGAATTTTGTGGTTTTGGAAATAAAACGGGATCAATACAAAGGTTTATAGTATGTGCAATGCAAGGTAATCTTTTTATATTCAATTTCTGACATGCTTTAATAACATTTGTTCCATTATAAGTAACAGCAAAGGAAGGCATTCTAAATTTAAGTTCTTGAAAACACTTTGATATTGAAGCACTTATGTTATCACCTGTATGAGATTCATCACATGGAATGCATCCGATACAAAAAACACGCAATTTCTAAGTTTCATCAATTGAGTGTGAAGTTAGGACTAAAAACTGACTTTGATTTTTGGTGCATGTCCATAAATCGAATGTTACATTAAAGTGATTAAACTTACCATCTTCGGACTGGCTTGACAACATACTTTGAATTTTTTGTCTCATGTCGTCGTACAAACAATTTATATGATTCGTTGCAATTGCTCTTCGTGTCGGGGCTTGATATTCAGGATCGAGAATATTTAAGAGTTTCCTAATATATATATACCGTATATATATATATATATATATATATATATATATATGGATATATATATATATATATATATATATATATATATATATATATATATATATATATATATATATATATATATATATATATATATATATATATGGACAAATTATAGTAATGGGGACACGGAACGGGACGTCGGATTTCAAAAATCTTTTCACAGGGTGACTCTATGGTACATAAAAAAAGATGTTCTAGAGATGAAATGGAATTTTTATTTTTGTTTTTTATATATCAGGTTAGGAACGTCAGTTTAAAAAAACTTCCTGAAGAAAGACGTAACCTACCTAAGGAGGTACAGGAACATTGGAAAAAATATAAAGTCAAGAACATAGTTTGTAAAGCAAGTAAGTAGATTTAAACATACTAATATTCCTTTGATTAATCTTAAAATTATAGCATATAATCATCAATTGTTCAATGACTTTATTTGTTGCTATATATATATATATAATATATATATATATATATATATAACATATATATATATATATATATATATATATATATATAAATATATATATATATATATATATATATAGCAACATATATATATATAATATATATATATATATATATGGTAAAACCTACTTAACAGCCACAGGTTAATACTGAAAATTTTTGGATGGTCTTCGATCCAAGTAAACCTTGTATAAAAAGGAAGAATTTTAGGAGTGAACTGCAATTTTTGGTAAAGTAATTAATAATTTTTATTCTTAATCACTTCCAGCCACTGCGATTGCTATACAACTGAATCCGACTGACGTTAGTGATTTAATTTCAAAGTTCGGAGATGCAGACTCAGCATCTCAGAGAATCTGACCTTGAGTTATATTGAAATGACGACTCGCGGTCTTTGAGTTAGTATATAAAACTTTCTAGAATATATATATATATATATATATATATATATATATATATATATATATATATATATATATATATATATATATATATATATATATACAATTTTTAAAGTGAAGGTGAAAGGTAGCACCGCGCACCGCACACAAAAGCTTCACCGCGCACCGCCGCACCAAGTGCTTCGCACGATCGCGAT
>JABUQX010077602.1:0-7500 GCA_015478945.1 Trachelipus rathkii | reverse complement strand
ATTTCTGCGATAATAGGATTATCTTGTAAAATTGCTAATAGTGCAATCAACTTTACCTACGTTAAAGAAAGTAAATTTGGTTTGAAGATAAGACGAAATAAAAGCTAGGCTTCCGCAAATAATTTAGTGCGGATATTTAAAATTTTGCGGATGCGACCACGATACCTCAAGTTTGGATTATCATTTTTTCTTAAAATCAATAAAAGATTGTTTATTATTATTATTATTATTATTATTATTATTATTATTATTATTATTATTATTATTATTATTATTATTATTATTATTATTATTATTATTATTATTATTATTATTATTATTATTATTATTATTATTATTATTATTATTATTATTATTATTATTATTATTATTATTAAGTTCCGATACCAAGAAAATTACCAATTATCACAAATTAGAACTCATTAACAGTAATTATTCTCGGAGTCATATTCATTAATTAGTATTAGAAATTAGAAAATTAGAATTAATTAGTAATTAGAAAAACAATTAAATCGATATGCTAAATATATATATATATATATATATTATATATATATATATATATATATATATATAGTATATATATATATTATATATAAATATATATATATATATATATAATATATATATATATATATATATATATATATATATAATATATATATAATATAATTTATATATATATATATATATATATAAATATATATATAATAATAATAATATAATAATAATAATAATAATAATAATAATAATTAAATAATGCCTAGTACAAAATAATAAGAAGAATGAACGGAAATAATAATAATAATAAATATAATAATAATAAAATGTGATTCGAATATTAATAAAGGCTTGAAGTTATAACAGTTTTATTGGCAAGGAATTGATAAAAATATATCTAAATAAGTTAAGAATACTATATATATATATATATATATATATATTATATATATATATATATATATATATATATATTTTAGAAACATGCTGATGTTCTATATATATATATATATATATGTGTGTGTGTGGGTGTGTGTGTGTGTGTGTAGTGTGTGTGTGTGTGTGTGTTGTATGTGGTGTGTGGGGGGTGTAGGTGTGTGATGAGGTGCGCAATGTGTGTGAGTAAGTGTGTGTGTATGTGCGTAGGTGCCTGTGTGTATGTGTGTGTGTTTGTCTGTTGGGGTGTAGTATCTGAAACTATAAAATGTTAACAACTTTAGAGCTTGCTGCATAAAAATATATGAAGATAGAAATGACTCAATTTTCAAAGTAGCGGCTGCTGATAATACTAAAAATTAAAATTAAGATTTGGAAATGAAGAAATAAAATATAGCATAATTCATCCAGAAGTTTAAAGAACAAATATTTACATTAATATGTTATATCGTAATAAAGTTATTGGCATTTTAGTATTTAATACTAATTATTCCCCGGATATTGAAATATTCGGTTCGAATTATTTTGGTAAATTGTTAATAAGCGCAATTAACTTTACGAACGTTAAAGAAAGGAAAAAGGATTTCTTTACACCAAAAAGGTTGAGAAAGGTTTCTCTAAAGACCAAACCTTATAAAGGTTCCTGCTTTCATTTAATTTTTCATGGAAATTCTTAATTTCTTTTGATATGTTGAAGCAGATATAACATTTTAGTGAAATGTCAAAGACTTCAAATGAGGTTATTTACTTTCAATTATTTCAGTTTCATAAACAATATTAAGTTTTATTTAACTAGTGTGCATATTTTTTTTACTCATAAAAATAAAAAAGTGTATATTACTAAAAAGAATTATGTATATTCAAATTGTTTAACAACTAATTTAATGGAAAACTCGCTTAAACACAGACTTGGCCTAAAATTAAATTTCCAAAAGTTCAATGTTTCATCTACGCAATAAAAATTTTTATTATTATTGCTTGGAAGAAACATTTACTTTTCAAAGAATTTTTCTTTCTTTCTTTTCTTTTTTCTTTCTTTTTCTTTAGAGAAGAAATAATTATTTGGTCTCCAAATAGAAGGCTTTGACTATTATAAGTTCTTTGAATCCCTTCAAACCTTGTGATAAGTGTAGCACACTTTACGAATCTATTAACATATTTTGACTATTTCTTTGAGTCTCTTGATCAGTTTGCAATATTCTAAGACCATCTTTACTTTTATAAGCACAAGTGAAAACCAGTACAGAGATTTGACCAAAAATATTCTACTTTAAGAGAACGTTATGTACTCAAATTAAAAATAAATTCATTAATTTCGTCATTTTTACGAAAAAAAAAAAAAAAAAACACTCATAAAATCTTTTCCAGGAATTTAGACTATCATGTTAAAATAACTTTTTTTTTATATATATTATTATTATTATATTATTATTATATAAAGCCGAGTTTCATTTATGGGTCAAACTGATAGTAACAGCTGTATTTTATAGCAGGCACACCACCAACTTATTATGGTTGACACCGAAACCAGGGAAAAGTCCCATCACCATAAAAAGTGTTTTAATAAAAATTCAAAATAATCTTCACCAATAATAACAATGGGCTTAACGAGCAAAAAACTAAAAAAAAAATTATTACAATTGTTAATTAAGATATGGAAAGCCATTATTCAAAATTTAGGGAAAAAAAAATAACTGGATCAAATTAGAAAATATACAAGTAAAGACAGTTCTATTTATCCCTGTATAATGCAATATACTATAATATATATAATATAAATAATATATATATATATATTATATATAAATATATTATATATTATATATATATATATAATATATATATATATAATAATATATATATATTTATATATATATATATATATAAATATTATCCGGCATCCGACGGGATAACATATCATTATTATCAGGCATACATTTGGATAAAAAAAATATTCAGTACATATATTATTATTATTATTATTATTATATATTATTATTATATATTATTATATTATTATATTATTATTATTATTATTATTATTATATTATTATTATTATTATTATTATATTATTATATTATTATTATTATTATTATTATTATTATTACTCAGAAACCAAAGAAAATCATTCGCTAACAGTTTCCCTGTTATCTTTAAGTATGCATCATTTTCCGAAATGAAAATCAAACGGTTCCATATTTCACCTTTTATTAACGCTGCAATTTTGTTGCGTGTTTTTCTATTTTTATTTTCTGTCTTTGCGTATAAATTATATTTCATACGAAACAAGCGTGTAGAAGCAGATTTAACAAGTGCGTTTTTTCATTCTAGGTATTTGCGCACTCTTTCTTCCTCTCTAAGCTACTTTCTCTCTCTCTCTCTTCTCTACTCTCATCCCTCTCTCTCTCTCTCTCTCTCTCTCTCTCTCTCTCTCTCTCCTCTCTCCCTCCCTCCCTCCCTCCCTCCCTCCCTCTCTCTCTCTCCTCTCCTTCCTCTCCTCTATATATATATATAATATATATATATATAAATAAATATAATAATATATATAATATAATATATATATATATATATATATATATATATATATAAAAAATATCGCTTTTATTTATATATGTAAATAATATAGCATATGATATATATATATAGTTATTTTTTTATTTATTTTTTTTTTGGGGGGGGGGGAATTATGAATATGAAAAAAAACATCGCAAACAACAGTGTAATAATTTTCCCTAAAAAAATTATAAAAAATAATTTAATTAATTGTAATTAATCGCTAGACAAAAAAAAAAAAAAAAAAAAGGTTTACGCACAAAATTATTTTTAGCAACAATATCTGTGAACCGTCCAAGAATTGTTTGACTCCGTTCTTTTTCTCCTTTTCATCCCGTCCACATTTGTTCGTGCCGCAAATTAAAAAAGTTTTGGTCCAGCTTCTTTTCACGTAACACGAAATTTCCGTTCGTGTCGTGACGGGTGCTCTGCCCCCCTCTTCGGCTCCGCAACCCTGCTATGACCCCCCCCTTCTCTCTCTCTCTCTCTCTCTCTCTCTCTCTCTTCTCTCTAAATCTTTCTCTCTCCTCTGCTCTATCTGTCTCTCTCTCTCTCGCTCTCCTCTCTCTCTCTCTGTGGTTCGTGTGATTTCGCCTTCATGAGATCTAATGCTCAAAAGTCATGATTATCCAAACGTTCACACGTGGAAGGAATACGAACTCGACTACACAAGGATAAGTTCCGTATAGGAACTATTAATGCTAGTACAATGGAGGGAAAGGAGGAGGAGGACGAGGATGCGGAGAGGAGGAGGAGGAGGACGAGGAGGACGAGGAGACGAGAGAAGAAAAATTGGAATGGATGAAGATGAAAAAAAGGAAGAGTGGATTTAAGAAGTTAAGGAGCTAGAGAAAGTTGAGATAAGGAGAAGGAGAAAAGAAGAAACAATTTTAATGGATGAGAAAGAAAAAGAAGTTGGAGATAAGAAAGAAGCAGAAGATAGGAGAGTTGGAGCCGTAGGTTGCGGAGCCGGAGTCCAATATTTTTAGGGGGAGCCGAGCCGGACCGGGAGCTGGAGACAGTATTTTATAAAGATGGAACCACAGTCTTAACCGGCCAAAAAAATTGTCCTTTCTGCAGCCCTGGTTGAAAATGGAGGAAAAGAAGAAAGAAACAATTTGGGATGGAGGAGTAGAGAAGGAAAAGAGTGAAGTAACATAGAGAAGAAGAATTGAAAGAGTTGATGTTAGCAGCACAGCAAGAAAGACTGGGGTGAGAAGAAGAGGAAGAATTAAGGACTTGGGGATGGAAGAGTAGGATTGGAGTTGGACGTGCAGAAGAAAATAGTCGGAAATGGAGGAGGAGAAGAGGAAGAAAAGAAAGTTGCGAGTGTTGATGAGAAGAGAAAAACAATAGCTAAGGGTGAAGAAGGATAAGAAAGAGTTGGAGGTTGAGGAAGAGAAAAACAATAGCTAAGGGTGAAGAAGGAGAAGAAAGAGTTAGAGGTGGCGAAGAATGGAGTTGTAGGTGAGTAGTTGGAGAAAGAAGAATGGAGTTGAAGGAGAAGTAGTAAGGTTAGAAATGGAGGAGAAAAGGGAAGAGTTTGAAATTGAGAAAACCGAAGAGTTGGATGAATAAGGAGAAGAAACAGTTGATGCAAATAGAAGAAGGAAGAAGTTGATGTAGAGGAAGGGGGGAAATGGAGGTAGAGGATGGTTAGAAGAAAGAGTTGAAAGAAAAAGGAATTATGAGTTTGGGATGGAAGAGAAGAAGGAAGAGTTGGTGGTAGAAAAAAAGAGTAGAATGAAAAAGGGAAGAAGAAGGAGTTAGGTGTAGAGGAGGATGAATAAGCTGGAGGTGGAGGTAAAGAAAGAAAAAGAGGTAAATAAAAGAAAGAGGTAATAAAGCTAGAAGTGAAGATGAAAGAGCTTAAAATGGAGGAGAGGAGAAGAGTGTGGGAGTTACAGAAGAAAGGAGAGTTGGGAGAAGAGCTAGAGGTATAAGAGAAAAAGAAAGAAGTTTTGGAAGTGGATGAGAAGAAAAAGGAAGTTAAGGATGAGAAAGGAATCTATTAAAAACAAAGAACAAATACATCTATTAGTTTAAGAACGAAGACGTTGAATTTAACAAACTATGTTCAGAACCCAAATTTTAAAGAGGTCCAAATGACAAAGATAATTCTCAGTTAATAAAGGCAACTAATACACTTCTCATATCGGCAATCGCATAAACGCAATATCCGCATTCATCTTTTCCGATGTTTGTATAATCGGGCCTCGTATCTTTAATATTTGTGAGGCTAATACCCACCACTTTAAATTTGACAACCAACAATTGCTGCATAATTACACACAATCAAACGTTTAGAACAGGGGTGGGGAACCTCATGCCCGCGGGCAAAATTATGCCCGCGGCTTAATATTTTTATGCCCGCGACCTGTTTGACATATAATTATTATTTTTTTTATTTCGGACTTATTATTTTACTTTTTTCCTTTTTGACTTATTATTTTTTTCGGAAGAGAAAAATATTAAATATATATATATATATATAAAATATATATATATATATATATATATATATATATATTATATATATATATATATATATATATATATATATATATATATATATATATATATATATATATATATATATATATATATATATATATATATATATATATATATATATTGCCCGTCACATGAAAAATCTTTCTAAAAATTGCACGCCATTTTAAAAAGGTTCCCCACCCCTGGTTTAGAAAGACGCAAATACGCACATACTCACATGGTTCAGTGATCTTAAGATAAGGTCACACACAGTCCTACGTACAATATGTGTGGTATTTTAATACGCGAGAAAAATAATTGTACCTCTGCACCGACACTTAAGTAGCCTACATAAAAATTGTACTTTATTTGGCATATTACGTGTATATAGAGATAAAGAACGTATAGAACGTTAACATACTATAACGCAGTGTGTGGTCGCGATTCTTGGTCTTTACAATAATGTCTATAAAAATACTTTATTGACAGAGAGTGAACTGTTTAACTCTAAAGAATAAAGTCCAAGTATATTCCTTCCATGCCTTACAGTAACCAATGTAGAGCAAACAAGGGAAAATAACATTTTAAAAACATGATAATATTAATTAATATCAACAAATGATTTAAGATTTTAGTAATGAAAAAATTAAAAGTTAAATGAGTTGGCAATAAATCTTCGAAACAGTGGTTATAGATGTGGATGTAGATGTTTCGAAGATATTGTTGTATGAAATAAAAAAAAAATTCAACTATATGGCTGGAGAAAAGATTACTCAACAGTCAAAAAAAATTTAAATAAGTTATTTGCATGTTAGAAAGAAAAAAAAAAGTCTGACTATTCCAAAATGTGTATTTTTTTTCAAATGATATATTGAAAAAAGTCAATTGGGAAACAATAAAATAATGATTGAAATGGCGGATTTGAAAGAAAAAAAAATTATTAAAGTTCATAGATATATTCTTTGGGAAAGATATGATTAAAAAATATATAGATATGAAGTTATGATTCTATGAACTTAGCTTGGCATTGGCAAGAAGGGTGAAATAGTGAATTCTTTTTAATGCTTTTTATTATTAAAATACGTAAAATGAAGGAAAAACAAGATAGGAGGACGACAAAAGCAAACAAAACATAAAAAAAAAAAAATTTTATGAAATAATTTTTTTTCTTCAGTTCACCACCACTCACAGGCTGGGCCTTTTCAAGGAAATAATAGCCACAGTCATAAGGTACAGCAATCATAATGAAAAATGACACCCTTCTAGCTGATAACAAGCATTCACAATACTTGACATTGCTTATGAATGAAGTTGGTTAAAATCGCACAGGAGAAGAGGGATGTTAATTAACATTGCCGCAAGTTGATGTACACGTGACAGTGATTAATTAGTTCCAGTAACAAATTAAGAATAATTTTTTAGCGTATATTAACACACTTATAAATTATTATTAATAATATTATATATATATATATATATATATATATATATATATATAATATATATATATATAC